>JAOTQJ010112503.1:0-43621 GCA_025642045.1 Solanum sejunctum | reverse complement strand
TCCGTGGTGTATGCTATTTGCAGATGACATAGTATTAATTGACGAGTCTCGGACTAAAGTTAATGAAAGGTTGGAGGTTTGGAGACACATTTTGGAGTCCAAAGGTTTCAAATTAAGCAGGACTAAAACTGAATACATAGAGTGCAAATTCAGCGAAGAGAGGGAGGAAGAAAACTCCGAAGTGAGGTTTGACACTCAGCCTATCCCCAAGAGGGCCAAGTTTAAGTATTTGGGGTCTGTCATCCATAGTAGCGGCGATATCGATGAGTATGTCACACAACGTATTGGGGCAGTATGGACTAAATGGAGGATGGCCTCTGGAGTACCATATGACAAAAAGATATCACCCAAACTTAAGGGTCATTTCTACCGAGTGGTGATTATACTAGCACTGCTGTATAGGGTGGAGTGCTGTCCGATAAAAAAAATTCACGCTCATAAGATGCATGTCGCAGAGATGAGAATGCTGAGATGGATGTGCGATCACACGAGAAGTGACAAAGTTAGGAATGAGGCTATTCAGGAGAAACTGGAGGTGGCACCGGTGGAGGATAAGATGAGGGAAGCGAGATTGCGATGGTTCGGACATGTCTAGAGAAGGGGTCTCGACGCCCCTGTTAGGAGGTGTGAAAGGTTGGATATGGGAGTCACTCGGCGGGGTAGGGGTAGACCAAAGAAATATTGGGGGGAGGTGATCAGACAGGACATGGCGGTACTCGACCTCACTAAGGACATGACCTTGGACAGGAAGTTGTGGAGGTTGCGTATTAGAGTAGCAGGCTAAGTTCCTTTTCTTCTACCTGTTCCTCTCTTTGGCCGTCTTCTTCTGTTACTGTTAGCATTTGTACAACTTTTATCATTATCATTCCTTTTTCCCTCTCATTATCTAGCGTATATATGTTAGTTTTATCTTAGTAAATGACTGCCATATGCTATCCTTCCTTTTTCCCTCTCATTTTTCTTTTCGTTTAGTCCCATTTTATTTTTACATCCCATTCCATTTCATGTCATCTTACATTCTATTTTATCATTTTAGCCATATCTAGTCCTTCTACTTATGGGTTTTGAGTTGACGGTTTTAGGAAATAGCCTCTCTACCTCGATAAGGTAGCGGTAAGGTCTGCGTACATTCTACCCTCCCCAGACCCCACTTGTGGGATATAACTGGGTATGTTGTTGTTGTTTTTGTATACAAAGAAATGACTAGTATCAAAGAGCAAAAGATGGGCCACAAGTACTAATGGAGACTAAAAAGATCCAAGAATGCTAGATGCTCACCCAAGTGCCCGAAAAGTCTACTACTACTGGCTGGAATCAACATTGTCAACCAGTACAACAACCTGCATCAAGAAACAGATGTAAAGTATAGTATGAGTACTAGAAGAACGTACCCAATAAACATCACTAGATGACTGAAAAAGAGTAGTAAATAAACCAAGAATAACTAGCATAGTATACCACAATAATAGAACATAAGAAAATGGAATAGAACAAAATAGAACAGGTAGGTACACTGGTGTAAGATACTATCTAACCTAACCCTATATGCCCACTGCTCCCCCATAAAACCAGCAAGTACACCCACAAACTAGGTAGCCAACTATTTGTAAATCAAATCCTGAATGATCAAGTACACCAAACTAGTAAGTCTAACTCTAAAAAAAGGAGAGGAATGATGATGCTCACGGTCCAATAAGAAAGTGGTCACTATCAGCACTTAATCTAACCGAAGGTTAAGGTCAAATCTAAAGGGAATACAAGGTGTAACTATAAAAATTTACTATCAATCATTTCGACTATCTATCACTAAAGTATCTAAAGGAGGTGGGGTTGTGATTTGAAAACAAAAGTAAAATAAATACTATACTACTATGCGAGGAAACACTCAATTTTAGAGACAACTTGGGAATAGTGTTCCCTATGGTTCGTTGAATCGATTGCCCTAGACAACATAACTATAGTTGGAAATTTGCATCCAAGATGGTAAATTAGGTTCTTCTAGCCCTCATGCAAAGGTGAAGGTCGAATTTCACCATGGCGTGTCGTCGGCAACCATGGTGTGCCAACTAACCTTTACCTATTCTCCCAGTCAACCTCTCCTTGGTTAGGTTTGGTTGATTAGGCTAGAACACATCAATCGAATCCTGTCATTTACTTTCCTTTTCCTATTCGTCATTACCTTGGTCAAGATCATGATAGTAGGCGAGGTTTGGTGTTGGCCACTACCAAATGATAATCAAAATGAAGGAAAATAAGCAATACATGCAAAAACACAATCATAGAAATGCACTAAATCTAGGTCATCTCAAGTCAACTACCCATAGTTCCTACAACCCTTAGTTGTGGGTGCTTAGCTACTCATAGCTAAAGCAAAACCAATAAAAATGCAAAGACAAGACATAGTTGAGAGTTTTACCCAAAGCAATGAAGAATGATAGCACCACAAGTTGCAAACCACAAGCTTGATATATTGAGAGTGAATACAATATGGGATTTGCACTCCCCAAAAGTGGGTTTTCCAAGAGAAAATGAAAATCTATCCTAAAATCCTAAAATATTCTAGAGAATATTCAAAGGTCATGTTTAATGTTCACAATCTGTAATATCTTCAAATAAAACCCTAACTTAAAGTATTTACAGTTGTTACACATTTAGCCCTAAAATGTTACACAGAAAAGGCAGCTGGCAATTGGTACGTCTCGCAGGTACGACTCTTAGAGTGAACTACGAGTCAAAATTGGGGTCTAATAATAGGTGTTTGGCATTTTAGACTCAACTAGTATAACTCATTAATACAAGTCATTTCTTAGGCTACGGCTCATATGCTCCTCTCGTAGTCTAGTCCTTCAATTTTTGGTCCAAAGTTTTGGCTATTTGTTTCCTGCTACGTTTTCACCTATACGAGTCATATTGAGACCTACGACTCATAGGATGGCCTCATAATACTAACCTCAACTTAGCAAATTTCTAATTTTTTTCTCTCTATTTTTAGATATGAGATCACTCTATGACTCGTTCCTTGGGCTACGAATCATAGTTGAGCTCATATGTTCTGCATTTTAGCAAAAATTTGCAATTTTTCTCCAAAATCATGCGAACCTACCTTTTCTGCAATAACAACACAAAAACTTATAAAAACCATAAAACTCGCATTAAAAACTCACAAAATTCCTTATTTTCGGTATCAAATGTGCTATATTTTGATAGCACATCAACACCCTCAACTTAGAACTATTGTTTGTCCTCAAGAGACGACTCAATCTAAGTAGACAATGAGAAACACATAGTAGTTGTATTAATGGAATATATATTATTTGCTCTAATTCAGGTACCCAACTTTCATTTTCAAAATAAGATTGCAAGGCCACTAAGCAAAACAAAACACAAAGATGCATCTGGCAACCCAACTATGATAAACTAAGGAGCATCAACCATCGACAATCACTTGTATAGTCATATGCTAATCAAGTAGTGCAAATGACCTCACAGAAAAGAAGTCCCTCTTACCCACTCAAAAAGCATTTAGAATTCAGGGACTATGGAAGCATTTTCACTCTTGCAACTGAAATTCATGCGAAATGACTAACACCATAGGCTTACCCCTGTACTCACTTTTTAGATTGGTGCTAAAGTGGATTTGGATCACTTTAGGACTTAACGACTTTTAACATATGTTGATGGGGCTTTGGTATGACATTTTAGGCAAGTAGTGACTAAAGCTATCCTTGAACTATGTTTACCAACATTTTTACCTTCATAACCCAAATATTTTCACTAAATCCACACTTATTCTCCTATTGCAAGCTTCCCCTGGCTTGCCTTCTTTTTTTTAGCTGAGCCTTATTTCTGAACTCATTTTTGCTATTTTTCTCAATTCAAGGCACTTTTCATTCTTTTTCCTCTCTCGACTCATGATTTTTCACTTCTTTTTATCTTTTTCAACTGACCAACTTATTTTCATTACTTTACCAAAATAAGGGACACCCTTAACTTAGGCTTTTAGCTTGAGGTGAAGTACATAATATCTAATTCGCAAACCAGGGCCACCATTTATAGCCACCCTCAACTTAGGCTTTTAGCCTTAATCAATGTTCACATGTTCAAGAATAGACCAGGGCCAATATCAAGGTATATCATCAAATAAGATTAAGCTGGTAAGTTATTAATAAAGAAGGAGTGCATGAGAAGTTCAAACATTTGGAACAAGGGATTCATTAGCTCATTTGGTAGGTCATTTAGGCAGGAGTGGGCTTAATAAAAGAATAAAGGCCTAAGATGCCTTCCAAATCATCCACATCTCCAAACCAGTCTTAGAGTAATAAGGCAAGTTCTGTGTCCATACATGATACATGAATGCAATAAAATAAGCTCACAACACATATAGCAATGCATACACAATCAAGTATAGACTCACGGGTCATGCTTCCAGCCTCAACTTACCTTTACATTATGAAAACAAACATCACCAGATAATCAAAATGCATGATTGCATCAATAGCTAAAAATCTCAAAATTTTTTAGGGTACCTAAAATTTTCGAGTCATTCAAAAAGCATTTATAGACTATATATATGCCAAAAGATCATATTGCTATGTAATTACACATTATCTACATAACCTAAACAAGCTGGTTCAACAAAAAATTAAAACATCCACAAGGAAAAAGAAACATGGCAAGAAAACCTTGGGATCAAAAATAGGGAAAGTTATGGACATGAGGCTATTCAGAAGTGATGAAGTCTACTGGTCCTTATCTCTCTCTATAGGCACTATCAGTATCGACTCCTGTACCCCCTCCTCTAGTATTGACTTCTTCTCTAGTTCTATCGGGTCATCAGGCCTAGGCCTTTTTTGGCTCAACTCTGGGCCATCTGTCTCAAGGGGTCTCTTCCCGTGGGCATATAGGTGGTCAGCTGACTAGTCAAAAACCTTTTCAAACGCTAGTGCCACCTCTAGGACTGCAATAGGGGCTATTAACATTTGCAATAAGTCGACCTTAAACTTGACCAATCCTATGTCACTGCGCTTGTGTCAGCAGGTCAAGAACCCTCAAGCCTTCATTGGACATTCGCCTCAAATGCATCTACTCGGGCATCCACCGCTCTAACTCTCTCATATACCAAATTGTGGGTGAATACCTTTACCTTCTCCTCTGAGTCTCGTATGGTCTAGCTGACACATAGTCTGACCAGCATTGCTAAAGCCTATAGCCTGGACTCCGTTGTAGCCACCCTGTGCACTAGTGCCTGAAAAACAATAACAAAGATAAGAGAATCAACCTGAATAGTGGACGATGCTGGTGCTGGAGTACTGGATGATGGCGTAGACTAAATCTCAATAGCTGGTGAAGGATTTGCAGTGGCTGGAGTAGTGCCGATGGTAGATGGAGTCGTACCTTGAGTTAGAGGATCAACCAGGAATGGATCTAGGATGGCTGGAGGAGTTGCATATGGTAGGGCCACCAGGTTCTTATCAGCCTTGATCAGGCTGGGATCCATGGTATGCAGGGCCTCTACATGTGGGTCCAAGTGAAGGGAGACATGTACCCCTGCATCATTACATATTCTATGTATTAGGATAGGAAAAGGTAATGAGGTCTGAGTGCAAATTGCCGACTTGTGGATCTGCTTGGCCATTACTCAAGCCCAATCAATATCGTAGCCAACTAGAATGCTAGATAGTAGTATAACTCTCTCCAGGGTGATCATATTATTTGTAAAAGTGTGTCTGATGCCCTAACGGATAATAGACCATCAAAACTTGGCCCAAAATAAGACGTGGGATTCCACGATTGGATCAATATGGTTTGTAACCCACATCAGCTCAAAACCCTCTTCGCATATCTGGTTGGCGATTCACCTGAGCAACTTTCTCTTCATATCCATATTCTTCTCATTCATCGCTTGTCTCATTTTTATAATTCTATCATCGTACTCTACAGTGGAGCAAGGTACTCCATAGTTTGGCCTGAATTGAACTCTCATGATAGTCTTCTCTGAAATATCAACAACTTGACCCCACACTAAAACTTCTTGAAACCTTGGCCGCTCTATAGGTTTCTTCCCTCGAGAAAGATCTTAGAGAATTATGGCATAATAGGTGGAATAAAATTCCTGGACTAGATGTATAACATTCTTGCTCAACTTTTGTGATAGCCAAGCAAGCCCGTGACGGTTGATCTCTGACTCCAAGTCAGGCACTCTACTCAATCCGAAATCATTGAGTCTCGATTCCTCATGAAATTATTGAATAGGGCTTCCTAGACCTTTTGGTTCAAACCCTTTGTCAAATATTTCATGCATGTCTGGAACACCCCATCTAGTATTAGGGTTTGTGAAAGTGACAATGGCAGTAGGATTCTCCGTAGGTTGAGACTCAGTCCCCTCAAGTTGGGTATGAGATACCTCAATAGACCCCGACTCTGAAAATGAAAGGCCATCATCTGACCTATCTTCATTGTCCTCCTCTTAAGATTGAGAGGGACTATTAACTTCCATCGGTATTAGTGTAGCATGGGCTCGAGTCTAAGGCACATTTTCCTATGGATCTAAATTCGAACTCTATCAACTTCCATAAAGCCCTCAAATTCTTCATCCTCAAATGGGTCATCCCTCAACCGTCTTCCTAGAGCTTTAGTAGCTTCTTTTCTAGCCTTTGGAGCTATATAACCTGAAAATTCAACCCTAAAAAGATAACATGAGCACTATAGTGTTTGAAACAGATAGAATTGCAAAGACAAATTAACAATAGTAACCTAAACACTAAAAGAAAATTCACACACAATTTACTGATTCAACTGCAGATTTGCAGGTACGAGGCATAAGTACGACTCATAGAAAACCTATGAGTCATAGTTTGGGCTCGTAGTAAGGAACAAAATACAATTTAAAACAAGGTAGATCCTATGAGTTCCTCACTACGATTCGTAATGGGTACTACGAGTCATAGGTTAGTCTTGTATGGTAAGTGTTAAGGAACCTCAGGTGAATGGTGCCTCCTACGAGGGGCCACTATGACACGTAGGGTGATCTACAACTCGTAGTGGTTCCTCGTGGTAGAAAATAAAACCCACCTGTGGTGCTTACAACCTTACCACAAGAACCAAAGATCATACAAAACAAAATTTAAACAACATCGAAGCAGTATGTCATCACAGACACAAAATTAAACCCACGATGAAATTTGTCAAGATAACCAACTAGTACCCCTCAATTAAACAACAACCCCCAATTACTTTCATGAAATACCCAAGATTAACTAATCTCCAAGGCATAACTATCAACAACAATCCATAGAAATGGATATTCCAAGAGAGTTCACAATAATTTCAAACATGGGTATCATGAAACAACATATTTACATACACCAATATTCCCATATTACAACGCCGACATGATTTTGAAAAATGATCACCCCAACAATAATGCATTAAACTCAAATGATCAACATGTCAACATTACAACCACCCAACAAGATTAATCATACTATTTAAAATCTTTCTAGGGAGTTTAATAGGGCCAAACCCCAATTATCACGCTCATACAATCATTTTCTCGAGTGTGCACTCACTATGATCGAAAAATTATATCCATTTAACAATATTCAAGGATCATAATACGACCGTTCCAAATTCAACCATGAAAACTTATCGAATGAGCAAATGAAGATCAACGAGATATAATGAGAGAACAAGGAGAAACCCAAAACCCTAGTGATGCTTTGCTGGAAAACTCATCGAATTCCAATGGGGGTTGATGGGAAATTTAGTCAGAAAGATGAAAGGAGTTATGAGGAAGGTTTGGGGGGATGAAACCATATAAATATGGGGATATTAGGGGTCATTTAACATTTAACCCTTTATACACGAAACCAGTTCTTCTTATAAATTTTGCTAATCTATCTACTAGATCCCAGCTACAAGTCGTAGGGTGTCCTATGACTCGTCGGTCCTGGTCCTGTAGCCAACCTAACACTTAGAAAAATTTCAGAATGCATACTTGGGCACTATGACCCCCACTCATGACTCGTAAAGGGCTCTATAAATCATGAGGTTGGCTTGTGATATGTGTGACAACTTTTAGTACTCATTGTTTCCCTTTATGAGGTATGACTGCAAGTTGTAGAGCTCGTTATGACTCATAGGCTTGCTCGTAGAGACTACTCCACATACGATTTTCATCAACTCTTTAGTTTTTTAGTTAGTTCCTGCAAGTCACACTTTAAGATATACTAATATCTAGACTAATACAACTGATCTAATGTCTCGATAGATCAAAATAAACATTAAACTACTATCTAGCAATTCAAACAAATGACATAAACTTAAGTAGTCTAAAAATATAAGAGATACTTGGGTTACCTCCCAAGAAGTGCCTTATTTAATGTCGTGGCTCAACTTTGTCACCATGAGTACTCAGAATTCCTTATGGGTTGATAGAGCCTCATCTTTACTCCTCTGGCCCCTGCTCTGATCTCGTTGCATAGGTTCTAATCGTGTTGCTAGTTGCTCAACCCTGTCATCAAGTCTCGATATTTCCATTGCTTGTTGGTCCACCTTGTAGTTCACCTTGATAACATCAAACTTTATCTCTTGTACAACCTCTTCTTGTTCATTGGTTTTAATAAGCACTTGATCAAGCATATACTGAATCCTTGAGAGTTTATCAGTGATGCATTGTTGGTTTGGTAACTTGAGCCAATTAAGTGTACTCTCTTTTCTGGTAGTACTTGGAGTTCCCTCGGATGTACTACTGGATGGCACTAGCTCCTTTTGCTGTGGTTGATAAACTTACGTGATAGTAGATAACTTATCCATTTATTCAATAATTTTGCTGAATGGTTGCCTAAAAAATTCCTAACACTCCCCTCCGAATAAGGCATCAGTATGTCCTTGTTGTTCAAAGGTTAGTGCTCGGTAGAAGCTAGCTGCCAATTCATCCTCAGGCAGAGAATGGTTCTGATTGATCGCCAGGCACTTCTTATGCCTTTCCTAAGCTGCTACCAAGGCTTCTCCTGGCACCCTTTTAAAATTGCAAATGTTATTATGTAGCTCTTGCTTGTTGGGCCCCTTATAGAAGTTCATGAGAAAGACTCTCTGCACCTCCCCATTTAGAACATACATCAGGTGGGAGAATTGACCACCTTCAGTAGCTTCACTCCGGAGAGTCATGGGGAAAGCTTGAAGAGCCATGGCCTCCCAACCAGGATGTCTTATCCTAAGAACCCCCCTCCCCCAGTGTTTGAGTAAAATGTTGTAGATGCATTTAAGGGTCTTTAGACTCTTACCCATAGAACATGACATGTCTTTGTAAGGTTTCCAATAGATCACTAGTGACGTAGAGCTTTTGTTCAGTCATGGTGCCAACCAACCTGCACTTAAAATCAACTAACAAAAATAAAAAATAAAAGTAAAATACAAGAGAGTAATTAATACTTGAACTAACTAATAGTGAAATTAAGTAAAAAACCCAGTCTATTCCCCAACAAGAACACCATAATTTTTGATGATATTCACGCCTAATAAGAAAGCGGTCTCTGTCAACAATTAACCTAACCGAAGGTTAGGGTCAAATCGACAGGGAATACAGGGTTTGACTACAAGAATTCACTATCAATAATTTTGAGTATCTATCAGCAAATTCTCTAAATGGGGTGGTGGTGGTTGCGATTTGAAAACAAAAGTAAAACAAATACTACATTAGTATGCGAGAAAACACTCAATTTTAGGGACAACTTAGGAATTATGTTCCCCATAGTTCGTTGACTCGATTACCCTAGACAACATAACTATAATTGAAAATTCACATAGAGGATGGTAACTTATGTTCTTCCATCCCTCTTGCAAATGTGAAGGTCGAATTTCACTATAGCACGTGGTCACCAACCATGGTGTGCCAACTAACCATTACCCATTATCCCAGTCGACCTCCCCTTGATTAGGTTTGGTTGATTAGGCGAGAACATATCAGTCGAATCCTGACATTTACTTCTCATTTCCTATTCGTCATTACCTTGGTGAGGATCATGATAGTAGGCGACGTTTGATGTTAGCCACCACCAAACAACAATCAAAATGAAGGGAAATAAATAATACATGCAAAACCCCTACCACAGAAATGCAATAAATCTAGGTCATCTCAAGTTAACTACCTATGGTTCCCAAAACCCTAAATTATGGGTGCTTAGCTACTGATGGCTAAAGCAAAACCAATAAAAATGCAAAGATAATACATAGTTGAGAGTTTTACCCAAAGCAATAAAGAATGATAGCACCACAAGTTGCAAACTACAAGCTTGATATATTAAGAATGAATACAAATGGGATTTGCACTCCCTAAAAGAGGGTTTTCCAAGAGAAATGAAAATTTATCCCAAAACCCTAAAATATTCAACAGAATATTCATAGGTGATGTTCAATGTTCACAATCTGGAATATCTTCAAGTAAAAGCCTAACTTAAGGTATTTATAGTAGTTACATATTTAGCCCTAAAAATTATAGAAAAAAGATAGTTAACAGCTGGTGCGTCTCGTAGGGTGACCTACTAATCATAATCGGGGTCTCGTATTAGGTGTTTGGTATTTTGGACTCAACTGGTATGACCCACTGGTAGAAGTCATTACTTGGGCTACAACTCGTATGCTCCTCTCGTAATCTAGGCCTTCAGTTTTTGGTCTAACATTTTCGCTCTCTATTTCCTGCTATGATTCCACCTATATGAGTCGTATTGAGACCTACAACTCGTAGGTGGCCTCATAAGACTGACCTCCACTAAGCAAATTTCTGATTTTTGCTCTTTGTTTCTGGATACAAGATCACCCTATGACTCGTTGATTGGGTTATGACTCATAGGCGAGCTCGTATGTTATACATTTTAGTAAAATCAACAATTTTTCTCCGAACTCATACCAACCCACCTTTTCTGCAATGACAACACAAAACATATAAAAACCATAAAAAAGTTGCATTAAGAACTTACAAAATTCCTTGTTTCGGCATCAAATGTACTGTTTTTTAATAGCACATCAGGGAACACAAAGCCTGAACCTCTAACACACTTGTATGGGCCCCATAAATCACAATTCTTGATTGTTTCAAATGATAAAAAAAGAGGGAGCACAAAGCCCAAAACTATCACCATGGATGTGGGCCTCATTAAGTACAATGCTTGAATAGAGGGAGCATAGAGTTGGATCTTGCACTGCAAATATAGGCCCCATGAAGTAAATATAGTTTGAAACTAATCTTTGATAGTGGACTCCATCATAGGAGGCTGAGTAGTAAACAACAGGGAATACAGAGTTCGAACATCTATCTACGGATGAACTCTCCTAAAGATACCATGTGGCCTGTTGAGCAAACATAAATCATCTCTAAAGCTTGGAAAATCCCCATAAACGATCGATACACGTTTCAATAGAGTGGAGCGGGACCATAGAATATAGCAAGACCTTGGGTCAAGTCATAGCCTATCTGAGGCTCAAATCTATCACACTCAAGTCTGTTAAATCAGTTTATAAGAACCTATGCCTCTCAAGTCACATCAAGTAGAAACAATCAGTCTACTGGTCTCAAATCATGTAGGTCCATGATTAGCCTAGACTATACATATACAAGTATATCATATTCACAACTATAACTCTCAAGATGTATCATAATTCGGCTATAAGTATGATACTAATAAGTGAAGATGAAAAAGCAGTACAGTACAGTACTGGGTGGCCCCAAAATAAGCTAAATAGAACTTATAATACACATGGCATGTCCAACTAATTCCCTGCTCAATATTCATGCAATTTCATCTATATTTACACATTTAAATTTAGTCTGAGAGATGGAAAGTCATAGCCTACCTTAATGCTAAATATGCATGCTCCATGTGGACCAATTTTGAGGTTAAGCGGGAAAATATGGGACTCACATATGAAATTCCAGAATCGACCCCAAACCATGGTCTCAACCAGCCTTCCAAGCTCGTGCATGAACATAGGGCATAATTCGAAGCATAGAGACACCCCAACATCATAAAATACCAAAAATAAGAGTATTAGTTAAAGACTAAACTTTATGGCAACAACTAAATTTAAGATATTTACTAGAATGAAGCTCCTTCAGCTAAAACAAAATACATCAGGATGATCAGCTTGAATAACCCCACAAACTAGACTTTTGAATCACCCAATTCGAACCTATATCGATCAAGACATGAATTTTCAAGAATTTCACAATTTTAATCTGGAAATACAATAGCTAAATATAGGAATCTCACCTCCAATAAATCTCTAAAGTCACTTTCTGATTCCACAAATGCATTCTTCACAAAAATCTTTAAGTTTAGACCCAAGAACTAGTTAATTTGAACTTACAATGCTCCCCAAATCATGATCCAAAGTTTCAAAGAAGTTTTACTCAAATTCACCTGGGCTAGCAGTAAAAATTTAATATTTACCTCGATCGGGGAGCTTATGATCAATTTGGACACCACCACGACATTTCCCTGAATATTCCACGCAAAATAGACCCTTCAATCATATAATTTGTCTTAGAAATGGCCACTTCCAAACTTTGCAAATGTTTTATCTAAAATGATTAAAATCTCATATTTATAGAAGTGACACTTGTTCTTTGTGAATGCAATGACCAATACTTCACAATTGTAGAGTACATTGAGAAAGACGTTCGCAATTGCAGAATGTGTCTCGTGTTTGGGAAGGCCAAGCCTACTGGACCTTTGCGATTACGGAATGGACTTCACATTCTTGAAGGTCTACTTGGCTTTACATTCACGATCATGAAGAAGGGTTTGGCTGGCATCAGATATCAGCTAAAAAATATGATTCATCCCATGTTACAATTTTTAACGAATATTTCGAATTCATCGAGAACCCCGTGCATGCAAATAGACTATGAAAGCCTATCAATTTTGGCGTTCTAGACTCGATGGCACAGTTAAAATTCTAATGTGAGATAGTTATGACTAAAATGGGTCCTATTCTAATGGTCATTTTTTGCCAAATCCCTCGAGGGGCTTAGAATGAGTCCAAAAGCCTCCAGAACCAAATGAAAGGTTGCTCTAGCTGAAACTCGTTGTTCTAGAGATAGAATGAGTTTGAGATCCTTGGAAATTGAATGAAAGGTCATTCTAGACCAAATTCAAGCTAACCGCGCTATCATAATTTTTACTCAGATGCTATCTCCAATGTTGACCAAAGTCAACTTGTGGCCAATTTAAAGGCTAAAATGCTAAACTCAGTGCAAACACCAAAAACCTTGGTACTCGAGTTGACCATGCTTTAGTCTAATTTGGCCATTTCAGAGCTTATGAAACTATTAGAATTCATTTTTTACCTACATTTTATGCCAAAAATCACTTTTTAAGCTATAAAGGCCTTTAAAATAAGAAAAAACTACAGAATATCCAAACGAACACCGAGGTGATTGAGCTATCAGTGTCAGCAAGTCATAAATGACCTAGGGTTGCTATAGAAATGCTCTATTAGTAAAAAAAAAAGATGCAATGCACAGAAAATGACCAAGAGAATCATTATAACATCCATTAATAAAAGAAATTTCATCCATGAAAGTAAGGATAAGGGCATACCTGAAGGCACACTAGGCTGGGATACTGTTCTTGCATGTCTCACTCAGTCTCTTAGCCTCCTCGACTAGATGATGTCTCCACTAGACCTTAACCACATGTATGTCTATGGAGCATAGTTGTCTGACATCTCTGCCTTTAGTGACCACTGACTCCTCAATGAATGCCAAACAATCATCTAACTCCACAGAATCATACTATAGCATATGATACTCATCTGTCATATATTGTTATAGCATCAAAATGTGGAAAATTAGATGCATAATTGGAAAGGTTGGGGGAAGAGAAAACTCATAAATAACTGCTCCAACTCTTTCCAAAATCTTAAATGACTCGATATGTTAGGGCTAAGCTGCCCCGCCTACTTCACCTCATTAAGCCCTTCAAGGGCGATACTCATAGAAATACTTGATCATTAATATTAAAACATAAAGAACATTTTCTACCATTAGCATAACTATGATGTTAAATCTGAGTTGTCCTCAAGCTATCTTGAGTCACTCAAACCCTAGATAAATCTTCTTAAACCATATTTATGCCGTATGGTCTAGGCTTGGAGGACTCAAACTATCTGATAGGAGTGTGAAAATACCTACTATATAAGGCATCAAATAGGGCTATCTGATACTCTAGTTGTAGTTGTTATAGCACACAAACTCTGCTAGGAGTAAAAATTAATCTTACTGACCGCCAAACTACAAACCACAAGCCTGCGACATATCCTCTAGGACTTGGATACTATTCTCGAACTCACCATCGATATGTGAGTGAAAAGAAATGCTAAGATAGACTTGGGTGCCTAACTCTCTCTGTAAAGTTCTCTAGAGATTAAAGGTAAACTACAATCTTGATTTGAAATGGTAGACACCAGTACCCCATGAAGACAGACTACCTTCTCAATATAAATATAAGCTAAAGTTCTACACTATATGAGGATCAAACTTGAAGGAATGGGTTGACTTGGTTAATTGATCAACAATGATCCAGATATTGTTAATACCTCTTAAAGCTTGAGGCAACCCAATTATGAAATCCATGGTGATACACTTCCACTTTTACTCCAAAATGGGTAAACTCTGAAACTTTCTCAGGCCTCTAATGCTCTACCTTCACCTGCGGATATTTGAGGCAATGACACACATACTCAGCTATATTCATACCATCCCACTAATAGTGCTACCATAAATCTTGATACATCTTCATCATTCATAGGTGAATAGAATATCTGGGATCCTAGGACATATCGAGAATTAGTTGTATCAAATCTCCAACTCTGGGTACACATAAGAAACTATCAAATTTGAGAACCCCATCTGGGCCTATAGTAACTTGACTACCATTACTTTGTAACGCTCGGTCCTTGAGGGCTATTAATGACTTATTCTCATACTATTTGGTATGGATCCAATGAAAAATTGAGACTCTATAGAAGTTAATACCCATTCAAAGTCTGAAAGGTCCAATCTAATCATCTTGTTATCTAAGGACTATATGTCAAATTCTAAGGACTACTCCATAACAAGCAAGTAAGCTAAACTACCCATACTAATTACCTTTTAGGCTCCAGGAATCTGCAATAACATTAGCCTTTTCTAGATGGTAAAGGATAGAAAGATCATAATCTACTAATAACTCAACCAAGCATTTCTGTCTATTAATTTAGGTCCCTTTGGCTCATAACAAACCAAAGGTTGCGATGATTTGTGTACACCTCTCACTGAACCCTGTGTAAGTAGTTCCTGCATGTCTTGAGCATGAAAATTGCTACTGCTAACACGAGATCATGAGTGAGGTAGTTATGCTCGTGGACTCTCAGTTATCGAGAGGCATAAGCAACCACTCAGCCTTACTACTGTATCAAAACACATCCAAGGCTAATACTAGAAGAATCAAAGTACATGGTAAAGACCTCGCCCTCTTCTATAAGAGTCAAGACAGAAATGATAGTAAGTAACTCTTTAAGCCTCGAAAATGTCAACTAATACTCCTTAGACCGAATAAAAGGAACACCCTAGCGAGTCAACCAAGTCAACAACATAAGAATAGTAGAAACCCCTTAACAAATTGCCTATAGTATTTAGCCAAACCAACAAAACTTCTAACCTCAACAACAGATGTAGGCCAAGCCCAACCACGAACAACCTCAATCTTGGTTGGATCCACCATAATACCCTTTTTGGATATTACATGACCTAGAAATATCACAGACTCCAATAAAAACTCACACTTTTGGGAACTTGGCATATCATTAATGATCCCTCAAGGTCTAGAGCACGATCCTCAAATGCTTGGCATATTACTTATGGCTCAGTGAGTATACCAGGATGTCATCAATGAACACAATCATAAAAAAGTTAAGGTGAGGCCAAAATACTCGAGCTATTAGATCCATAAAGGCTATGTAGGCATTAGTAAGTTCAAAATACATGTCCAGGAATTCATAATGGCTATACCAGCTCCACTAGTGGTAATCGAACCTCAAATCGATCTTAGAAAACACCACGACTCCTTGTAATAGGGAAAACAAGTCATCAATATGATCCAGGGGAAACTATTCTTAACCATTACCTTATTTAAGTGCCTATAGTTAATGCATATCTAGAGGGTCCTATCCTTCTTCTTAACAAACAGAATAAGGGCACATCATGGGGAGCACTTGGTTGTACGAAACCCTAATCTAGAACACCCTGAAGCTGAACATAAAGCTCTTTAAGCTCGACAAGCGCCATCTAGTAAGGAGGGATAGATATGGGCTTAGTGCTCAACTCCAAATCTATGGAAAAACCAATGTTCCTCTCTTGGGGTAGGCCAAGTAATTCTGCAGAAAATATAATGGGGAACTCATAAACTATAGGAACTGAATCAATAGAAGGGGACTCGCTCGATACATCATGAACATAGGCTAGGTGAAGTGTTATCAAAATACATCATATTTGATACCAAAAAAAGGATTTTGTGAGTTCTTATGCGACTTTTTTTATGATTTTTGTGTGTTTTTGTGTTGTCCTTGTAGAAAAGTTAGGTTTGCATGATTTTGAAGAAAAGTTGAAGATGTTCCTGAATCATAGGACATAAGAGCTTACCTATGAGTTGTAGCCCAATGTACGAGTCATAGGGTATGTTATAGTAAGAAATAGAGACCAAAATTCAAAAATTTGCTAAGCGGAGGTCACCCCTATGAGGCTATCCTATGAGTCGTAAGTCTCCCCATGGCTCATATAGGTGGACTCGTAGCAGGAATCAGAGAGCTAAAATGTTAGACCAAAAACTGAAGGCCAAGACAACAAGAGGAATATACGAGTCTTATCTCAAGCAGTTACTCATATCTGTGGGTCATACTAATTTAGTCTAAGATGCGAAAAACCTGATAGGAGATCCCAACTATGACTCGTAGGTCACCCTATGAGTCATACCTACACGATGCACCAGCTGCTAGTTGTCTTTTCTGTGTTATTTTTAGGGTTTATTTGTAAACAATATAAATACATTAAGTTTTGTTTTTGTAAGAGAGGCCATATTTTAGAAGATAGGACTTGCCTTTGAATATTCTCTTAGAAATATTTTAAGATTTTGGATTAGTTTATTATTCTCTCTTGAAAAATCCATTTTGGAGATTGCAAATCTTGCTTTGTATTCATTGTTGATCAATCAATCTTTTGGGTTTGCAACGTGTAGTCCCTACACTCTTCAGCATTTTTGGTAAAGCTTTCACTTATGTCTTGTATTTGAAGTTTTGCTTTAACCATGAGTAGCTAAGTACCCACAATTTGGAGTCGTGGGAATCATGGGTTGTAGACTTGAAATAACCTAGGTTTATTGCATTTCTACAATTGGGGTTTGCATGTATTTTCTATTTCCCTTTATTATGATTGTCATTTGATGGTGGCCAACACCAAATTCCACCTACTGTCACTAGCCCAACCAAGGTAGTGATGAATAAGAAAAGGAAAATAGACAAAAGAATTCGATTTATGTGTTCTCCTCTAATCAACCAAACTTGACTAAGGAGACATTGACTGGGACAATTAGTAACGGTTTGGTGGCATGCCATGGTGGCCAACCAAGTGCCGTGGTGAACTTCGACTTTCACCTTCACAAGAGGGCTAGAAGAACATAAGTTATCATCCTGCATGTGAATTTCCTATTGTATTTATGTCACCTAGGGTAATTGAGTCAATGAACCACGATGAACACAATTCCCAAGTTATTCCTAAAATTGAGTGTTTTTTCGCGTCATAGTTTAGTTTTTATTTTACTTTGTTTTTGAATCATAAACCCTCCATTTAAAGATTTTAGTTATTTATACTTAAAATGATTAATAGTGGATTCTTGTAGTCAAGTCTCGTATTCCCTATGGATTTGATCCTAACCTTCGGTTAGGTTAATTGCTGACAGCAACTGCTTTTTTATTGGAGTATGAACATCATCAAAAATTATGGCCTCGTTGCCGGGGAATACGACTAGGTTTTGACTTGAATTCACTATTAGTTAGTTTTAGTGTTGATTCGTAGAATATCGTGTTTTTTAGTTTTCTTTTTGTTTCTGTTGTTTGATTTTATTTGTAGGATATACTAGGTTGTATGCCCAACACAAGGAGCTAAGGAAATCCCTTAGCTTCGATCGATTTGGAGATCCATTGACTAGTGAGAAGAATGGCTCAAGTGAATGAGGATATTGAGATAGAGGAGGATATGAAAATGAATACGGATATGGGAAGAGAGGAGAATCCACAACCAAGGGGTGACAGGCCACAACTCATGGACTTCAATGAAAATGCTTATGGATGGAATTAATATCGATTGAACCCTATGGCTATGGACGTTACCAGTACCATAGTACTGTATCCTTGACCAGCAGATACTATATTAATGGTATCGAGTGGATTACTCCAAATGATCTAAAATTTCGAACTATTCAAGAAGCTTTCTTCGGAGGATCCCACTGTCATCTTCAAAATATGGTGCTTGTTTGCAAGAGTGTCATGGGGACACAAAAGTCTTTCTCTTGATGTTGTTGGATTAAGAGTGTTTCCACTATCATTGACTGGAAATGCAGCTGCATGGTTGTCTGATCTTCCTTTGGGTACTATTACAAGTTGGGTTGAGTTTCAGAGAGTATTTCTTGAAAGATATTTTCCAAGATCTAAGAAGTTGAAGCTCCAGGATGAAATCAACAACTTTGAGCAATTGCCAGATGACTCAATTAGCACAACATAGGAAATATTTACCAAATGTTTGAGGATGGTCCCCGATTATAAGATTGTTCACGACGCCTTAGTTGAGATTTTCTATCGGGCACTTAATGAGAATAGTCAAGCTTGTGCTGATACAATCATGGGAGGCATATTCCTTGACCAACCTTTTGTATTGATAGCCACAAGTATGGAGCAAGTGTTCAAAACAAATGTAGCATGGGGTCAAAGAGTGAGGTGCAATGAAACCTTTTTGTGCGGTCAATACCAACAATTAGCAAGCAAAGGTAAATAAAGAGATCATGGAGCAACTTTCTCAACTTCACACAAGCATGGACTTGGTTTTAATGCAAAACCAAGCAAGTGTCAAGGCAGTCACCAAATAACATTCGAAGGCTCCCATCTATGATGATCCATTCTTTGATAAATATGCATGTTTTTTAAGCAACCAAGTGACGAGTTTCCGAAATAACCCCCAAGGGTCCAATTTGGACTATTAGAGGCAAGGATCGGGGAATCGAGGTTGGAACTTCAACCTTGATGGGGTGTATAAGGATAATAAGGGTGGATACTATGATAGAGAGAGTGAAAGAGAGAGAGAGATAGAGAGAGAGAGAGAGAGAGTGCTAGATGCCAAATGGGGAAGAAGAGAGGGCTCAGGAATGGTCCTTATGTGCCACCTCACAATCGTGAGGTCGGGTCAAGTAACTCCAGGATCGAAGAGATATTTGAAAAGTTGTTGAAGAGTGATGACCACCAAGATGAGACTTTAAAGGGAATGAAAGTGGATATTTCAAATATTAACTAAAAACTAGAGTCTCACTCCATGGAGATTAAGCAACTTGAACAACAATTCAGACAAGTTTCTTTACAATTGAATTAACACTGAAAGGGCACCTTACCAAGCAATAGGGTTCAAAATCCTAAAAATAAAGGGCATTGTATGGAGATCATGAATTGGAGTGGCAAAAGCACCGTAGATCCCCCTATGTCGGTAATTATGGATGAAGTTGATAAGAAGGATCTTGGTGGTGAAGTTATGGTTGAGGGAGAAGATCTGAAAGTTGTTTGGATGCAACAAGAAGAGGTAAGGGAGCACGAAAAATTTAAAGCAATTCCAAAAACCCCTCCTCCTTTCCGTCAAAGGTTTAAGAAAAAATAAGAGGAGGGTAAATTCAAACACGTCCTCTCGATGTTGAAGCAACTCTCCATCAACATTCCTCTTCTAGAAGCTTTGGAGAAGACGCCTGGGTATGTCAAGTATATGAAGGATTTGGTGACCAAGAAGCACACTTTGAGGCAAGTGTTCTCACAAGAACTCCAATAATGTAGTGCAACTATGACCAAATGCCTTGTTCAAAAATAAGAGGACCTCGATGCATTCACCATTCCTTACACCATTGGTGATGTTGAGTTCATAAGAGCATTATGTGACCTAGGAGCGAGGATCAATCTAATGCCTCTTGCTATATTCAAAAAGCTTGGCCTTGTCACTCCCACCCTAACAGCGGATTAAACCATTAAAAAGCCTAAGGGAATCTTTTTTGATGTGCTTGTTAACATTGATAAATTTATCTTTCCCACAGATTTTGTGATCCTTGACTGTGAAATTGATTTTGAGGTGCCCATCATCTTAGGGAGACCATTTCTGGCCACTGGGAGAGCCCTAGTGGATATAAATTTGCATCAAATGCAATTTACGGTTAATGATACAGAGGTTGTGTTCTATATTTTCCAATCCATGAAGCACCGAACAAGTTCAAGAGTGAGGTGTGGTCCTTTGATGATAGTTGATAAAGGACGATGACAAAGTCAAGCCATGACGTTAAACAAGGCACTTCTTGGGAGGCAACACAAGCATTGTTGATAATTATTGGTTTATTTTAAGTGTTTTTGGTTATTGAGATTCTTAGGTAGAAGGTGTGAGTGTGTTTTTAGTTGAAAGACATTGATGCAGTTATAATTTTTTGAAAATTGTTATATTTTGAGACTTGGTTTGTAGGTGGAAATTAAAAAGTTAAAAAAGTGACAAAATGGCACTTCGAGCAACCTCTACGAGCAAGCCTAAAAGTCATAGTCATCATTATGACTCGTAATCATGCCTCGTAGAAGGAATTAGTGAGTATCAAATGTTGGCACATGCACTATGAGCCAACCTTATGATTCGTAGGGTCTCTTACGAGTCATAAGTGGGGTTTGTAGTACCCAAGTATGAATTCTACTAGTGTTGGGTCTACTATAAGGCCAGGACTTACGAGTCGTAGGACACCATACGACTCATTGTTGGGGTCTTGTGGCCTCGATCTGCAGCTTTTTAATATATAACCCGGCTTCTTTTAAATAGGGGTCAAAGTAAAATTTGACCCTAATTCTTCATTTCCCTTAACCCTATGCAACTAAAAAAACCCAAACCTATTTTATATTCCTCTTTTTCGAACAAAATTCCAGCTACCCATATCATTTTCTAGCAAGGATTCTGGCAAGGTCAATACTTCCTAGGGTTTCAGCATGGTTTTTAATTCTCTTTACTTTGGTTAAATTCTTCGATTACTCAGTAAGCCTCATGGTTAAATTTAGCAATCTTTTATGGTGAACCTATTACTTAGATGAGTGTACCTTAGTTTAACTAGGTGTAATCATGCCATGTGGTGATTTTTGATCTAGACATGTAATCTAGGGTTTGTATGCTTTGGAATGTTTTGTTATGATTCAAACATTGTTTGGAATTCTTGAATGGTAGATTGTGCATGCAAAAATTGTTGGTTCATGGAATGTAATGCTTAATTGTTTCCCAACCATTGTGTGAATTATTGTCGAAATTGGAATTTAGGAGGTGTGGGTGTGTTTCATATGTCTTAACCTGTTGAACTAGATTGAAATGGTCTAAATGGTATTTGTATCTCTATAGAATGTCTTGCTGATATCAAGTGTAAGCTTGGAAAGTATTTTGTTTTCAGTGTGCTTGATGTACTATTAAAATGATTTTGATTCTTAGGGACGATGGTTGTTTTACCTTTCTGTTGTCATTATGGGATTACTTATATGCCAAATATTTTATATTGCTATTATGTGCCAAAGTATTTTGAATGGTGTGTTTTCTTATGCTTGTTGTGGGAAAATGATAGGCATAACTGGTGCCTTCTGTTTTTAGCTACGAGGCACTCCTACGACTCAGAGGTTCCCCTACGAGTCATAGTAATCCCTCGTATCAAGAATTAGTCACCTGTGGTTTCTTCATATTTCCCATATACAACTCACATATGACTCATTATACCTATTATGACTCATAGGGAGAGTCTCGTAATCCTGACTCAGTTTTTAAAAATATCTCTAAAATTTGGTACGAGGCCAAACTACGACTTGTAGGCTCCCCTACGAGTCATAATTGCCTCTTATATCTGAGGTTAGATTGCATTTTTGTAAGTAATTTTATTACTATGAGGGTAATATACGATTCGTTGGGCATCCCACGAGTCATAACTGTACTGTACTTGCAGACCTACACGTGTTTTAGTGATCTTTCTTCTGTTTTATTTTGTTTCTATGCTTAAGTGTTTGCATTTCTTGTTCTTTGTTATGTGATTTATTGCATCAAACATCTTGAAACTTATATGTTGTAATGTGGTTGGTTTGTAGATAAAATGCCCCCAAAGGACAAACATGCAATTCAAACTTTCCAACAAAGGTTGATTGATGAATCCTCCAAGACTGAGCAATCAGAGGTCTCTGTGGAAGTCCACAGAGTTAAGATAAACCCTAACGCCAATAGTCCCTAGCCCAGGCACTTACAACACATAGACCCATGGAAGTTAGCAGTTCCTCCCAGTTTGAATAGGAGGAACAACAGGGTAATAGGGATGGGTCGGATAGCAGCCTACCACAGATAACCCCGTCACACTCAGAGTCAGAATTGAAGTCTGAGAGCACCTCCCAGACCCAGCAAGAAGAAGTCCAGTCTCAACCCCTCATCAATCACAGATGGTGTGCCTCAGGGATAAATGATTTATATGATCAGGGTTTAGAGCCTAAGGGACAGCGCAAACCGGTGTGACAATTTCATGAAGAATCGAGACTGAACTATTTGGGGTTGGATAAAGTGCCTGGGTTGGATGCACAGTTAGATAGGCATTTGCTACAATAGACCATATAACAGCTAGGAAAGTTGGGCCCCTTCGTAGTCTGTGAGTTTTATGCAGCATATCTTGCTATACTCCACTGGGGGGTTTACCAAAGAACAAAAAGCCAATGGAGCAGCCGAGGTTACGAGCAGTACTACTACAAGGTTGGAGAGTTCCTATTTTGGATGAAAATATTCGATGGGTCCAATTTGGACCCACTTATAGAGTGCCTCAGTCTACTACAGAATATGTTATGTGTATTGACACAATCAAGAGAACGGTGACTGGGAAGGATATTGGGGCCAGGATAGAGCTTCTACGATGGATTGTGAGCCAAATTTATGAGGAGGGCCTCAAGCCGATGTAGGTTACAAACCACGCTGATCCTATAGTGAATGTCCACCTCTCTTATCGAGCCAAGTTTTGGTGGTCTATTATCCGTTGGTGTATCTGGCCCACTTTTACGGATAATGTGATTACTTTAGAGCGGGCTATACTATTATCTTGCATCTTCACTGGTTATGAGATAGACTGGGCCCAAATCATCTCAGAGTAGATCCATGGGGTAGTCGTCCAAAAAAATACCTTACTGCCATTTCCTATTTTGATTCATCATTTGTGCAGCGCAGTGGGTATTCCTATTGACCCCCACCGAGATTAGCACATAGAGGCTACACGCACCATGGATCCCAGCCTGATAAAGGCTAATGAGAACCCAGTGGCCTTACCACGAGCAGCTCCTAAGAGTTATTCCCAGTAGGGCCACCGACTCAGAGTGCACCTCCAGCTACTACTGACACTACTTTAGTTGCTACAGAGCCTACGCTAGCTGTGGAGATCGAGTCCACACCATCTTTCAGGACTCTAGCACCAGCAGCAGCTACATTATAGGTTGATTCTCTTACTTTTGTGTTTACTTTTTAGGCATTATTATGCAGGGTGGCTATGGCGGAGTCCAGACTTCAAGCTTTATCTGCATGGGTTAGACCTTTAGTTGAGCTGATCATATAGGACTCCAAGGAGAGATTCGCCCATGATTTGGTAGATGAGAGAGTTAGAGCGTTGGATGCTCGAGTAGATGCCTTCGAGGTGAGAGTCTAGTGAGGATTTGAGGGAGCTTGGCCTACTGACATGAGAGCTATGACTGAGGAGTTATCCAAGCTTAAAGCTGACTTATTGCAAATGTTAGCAGCTCTTGTTGCAATCCCGGAGGTGATACCGATAGGTGATGAGGCATTCGAGTGGCTGGCCGATCGCACTAATGTCCTAGAAAGAGGTCCTTTAAGCATCATAATGATCCAGATCCGACTCAAAAGAGGCAGAGACCCAGAGCAGAAACCCATACCCAAGGTGGTGGTGCAGGAGTAGCTATTATTGGCAGTTATTCAACAAGATAGGGAGAAGCATACCCCACATGAAGAGGGTAGTTTTGGTACTTCTGCGGAGGAGATGATGCCCTAAGACCCCACAGATCAGCCAAAGACTAATGTTTGATGCACCATGATGTTTGACTTCTTTTGACCCCATTTCTTAAATTTGTCGTTATTCATATTTTGTCTTTTTGGTAAGACAATTTTTATCCTTATATTGGTTTTGAATGTTTGTGTTCAATGATGTTTTATTACTTTGATTTTGGATATTAGTTTTTATATTTGTTTTAATGTGTATATATATATATGTTTTGTTTGCGTATTTTTGTATTCTATGTGTTTTTACTTTGAGGACAAAGTATCCTATTTTGGTGGGGTGTGGGAAGTTATGGATTAAGGTGAAGTATGAATAACCTCGAGTCCATAACTTCTCCTATTTTTTATCCCAAGGTTTTCTTGCTATGATTCTTTTTCCTTGTGGATGTTTACTTTTTTGTTGAACCAACATGTTTAGGTAGTGTTGATAATGTGTAAATTCATAGTAGAGTTATCTGTTGGCATATACATAGTCTTTAGATGAGTTTTAAAGTTTGGATACCCTTAAATTTTTTGAGATTATAGTTATTGATGCATTCATACATTTTTGAGTATCTGGCAATGCTTTTCTGATATTGTGAAGGTAAGCTGAGCCTGAAAGCATGACCTGTAAGTCTATACTTGATTGTGGATGCAATATCATGTGTGTTGTGAGCTTATTTTGCTTCATTCATGCGTCTTCTATGGACTTAGAACTTGCCTTAGTACTCTAAGATTGGTTTGTTGATATGGTGGATATGGAAAGGATCTTAGGCCTTTGTTTTTTGAGTGAAGCCACTTTTGGCCGAAATAACCCAACAAATGAGTGAGTGAATCCCTTGTTCCGAATTTTTGAGCTTCTCATGTATTCATTCTTTCTTGACATCTTGCTAGCTTAACCTTGTTTGATGAAATACCTTCATTTTGGCCCTGGTTTATCCTTGGACATGTGAATTTTAATTGAGTCTAAAAGCCTAAGTTGAGGGTGACTGCAAGTTGTGGCCCTAGTTTGAGGAATATATATTGTGTACTTCATCTCAGGCTAAAAGCCTAAGTTGAGGGTGACCCTTATTGTGGTAAAGTAATGACAATGAGGTGGTTAGTTAGGGAATAAAGAAAGAAATAAAAATTCATGAGCCGAGTGAAGAAAAAGAAAAGAAAAGTGCCTTGAATTGAAAAAAAAGTAGCAAGAATTGAGTTCAAAAATAAGGCACAGCTGAAAATAGAAAGAAAGCACTCGAGAAAAGTTCAAAACAGGAGACTAAGGGTGGATTTATTGAAAATGATTGGATTATGAAAGCAAAAACCATTGGTAAACATATTTTAAGGATAGCATTTAGTCACTAATTGCCTAAAATGCCATACCAAAGCCCCCTAAACCTATGTTACAAGCCCATAAGTCCCAAAGTGATACAAATCGACTTTATCACCAAGCCAGAAGATGAGTATAGAGGCAAGCCTATGGTGTTAGTCAGTATGCCTGACTCTCGATTGTGATAGTGAGAATGCTTCCTCAGTCCCTGAATTCTAAATGCTTTTTGAATGAGTATGAGGGACTTCTTTCCAGTAAGAGCATTTGCACTGCTTGAGTAGAATATGACTATACCAACAATTGTGGACGGTTGATGCTCCTCGGCTTGTTATAGTTGGATTGCCAAATATCTCTTTATGTTCTGGTTTTGCTTACTAACTTTGCAATCCTATTTTGAAAATAGTAGTTGGGTACCTGAATCAAAGGAGTTGTTGTATATGCAATTAGTGTAGCTACTATATATTTCTTATTGTCTATTTAGATTGAGTCATTGCTTGAGGACAAGCAATAATTTTAAGTTGAGGGTGTTGATGTGCTGTCAAAATATAGCACATTTGATTCCCAAATAAGGGATTTTGCGAGTTCTTATTGTGACTTTTTATGGTTTTATGTGTTTCTGTGTTCTTACAAAAAAGTTAAGTTGGCATGATTTTGAAAAAAAGTTGCAGATTTTGCTGAATCATTGGACATACAAGCTTGTCTATGAGTTTTAGCCTAACCTACAAGTCGTAGGGTGTGTCGTTGCAAGAAACAGAGACCAAAATTCAAAAATCTGCTAAGTGGAGGCCATCCTATGAGTCATAAGTCTTACCATGACTCATATAGGTGGGACTCGTAGCAGGAATCAGAGAGCCAAAATGTTGGACCAAACACTGAAGCCCAAGACTATGAGAGGAACATATGAGTCATAGCTCAAGTAACGACTCGTACCAGTGGGTCATACCAGTTTAGTCCAAGATGCGAAGAACATGATATGAGACCCCGACTATGACTCGTAGGTCACCCTACGAGTCATACCTGCAAGATGTACCAGCTACCAGCTATCTTTTCTTTGTTATTTTTAGGGTTTATTTGTAAACGCTATAAATACATTAAGTTTTATTTTTATAAGAGAGGCCATATTTTAGAAGATACGACTTGCCTTTGAGTATTCTCTTAATAATTTTTTAAGATTTTGGATTAGTTTATTATTCTCTCTTGAAAAACTCTTTTTGGGGATTGCAAATCTTGCTTTATATTCATTGTTGATCAAACAAGCTTTCGGGTTTGCAAGTAGTGGTGCCTACACTATTCAGTGTTTTTGGTAAAACTTTCGCTTATGTCTTATATTTGCATTTTTGCTTGTTTTGACTTAGCCATGAGTAGCTAAGTATCCACAACTTGGGGTTGTGGGAATAATGGGTAGTTTACTTAAAATAACCTAGATTTATTGGATTTCTACAATTGGGGTTTGCATATATTGTCTATTTCCCTTCATTCTGA
Source organism: Solanum sejunctum (assembly GCA_025642045.1). NCBI lineage: Eukaryota > Viridiplantae > Streptophyta > Magnoliopsida > Solanales > Solanaceae > Solanum > Solanum sejunctum. The sequence continues at coordinate 16,478 of JAOTQJ010112503.1, read as the reverse complement.
TTGTTGTTTGGTGGTGACCAACACCAAACCCCACCTACTATCACTAGCCCAACCAAGGTAGTGATGAACAAGAAAAGAGAAGTAGAGGACAAGATTCAATTGATGTGTTCTCCTCTAATCAACCAAACTTTACCAAAGGGAGGTTGACTGGGACAATTGGTAACGGTTAGTTGGTACGCCATGGTGGCCGACTAAGCGCCATAGTAAATTTGACCTGCACCTTTATAAGAGTGCTAGAAGAAAAGTTACTGTCCTACATGTGAATTTTTAGTTGTAGTTATGTTAACTTAGGTAATTAAGTGAACGAACCATAGTGAACACAATTCCCAAGTTGTCCCTAAAATTCAGTGTTTACTCACATCATAGTTTAGTGTTTATTTTACTTTGTTTTTGAATCACAACCCCCCTATTTAGAGATTTTAGTTATTTATGCTTGAAATAGATTAGTAGTGTGTAGTCAAGCCCCGTATTCCCTGTGGATTTGACCCTAACCTTCAGTTAGGTTAATTGCTGACAGAGACCACTTTCTTATTGGAGCGTAAACATCATCACTAGCAATCCTTACACTTGAAAATAAGAAATAATACCAATTGTGGCGTGGCTAATCGATCCCTACAACACCACTAGGGGAACACCAAGCATGACCAAAGTGTCAATCATGGCATAGCAGTCCAAAATCGCATTATAAGAAGCTATCCAATCCATGCCTAAAGTAATGTCAAAGTATATCTAGCAATATCAAGTTCACCCGAGTATCCTTCCCTTGAATAGTAACCACACATGATCTGCATACCAAATCCATTACTTAAGAATCCTCTACGAAAGTCAAAACATGAAGTTAACTAAAAGATGCTCATAGCTCATCCCCTATGAGGAGCAAAGTATATAGACACATAGTAATATATAAAACTAGGATCAATTAGAATCAAAGTATATTGCTTGCATAGAGAAAGTATACCTATAATGACATTGCCCAATGCCTAAACCTCAAATCTCGTTGGAGCTATGTAAAATGGTCCTGATAGATTCCACCTTGGACATCACCCCTGCCACCTATCCTACCACCTTTGGAATTACCTCAGAGACCTTGTTGATAAATCCCATAGTCTTACGAGCAACCCCTATGATCTCGATATCTATCTCTGGTCGAAAGTGCTGGTGATGCAGTGAAGTAGGTGATACACCCAAATTTGCACTCCAAAAGGAATAGTAAAATGGTTGTTGATCAAATATAGAACTCAACTAGAGTTGAGGTCGATCCCACAGGGAACGCATGAGAATATATCTATTAGCACCCTTTTTCAGATGTATGATATCTATCCCCAAAATAAAAACACATAAAGTAAATAGGGGGTTTTGGTTTTGGAAACTAAATTATTAAAGTAAAGTAACAAAAGAGTACATAGACTATTGGATTTCAAGAATTAATGCAAAGCTAGGATTTTATTCCCCATGGCATTTAACACGTTAGCCGAATCTTGGTAAACTCGTTCATGATTATATATACAAGATGTAACAAGTTATGTAACACCTAATTCACCTTTCGATCCTTCTTAGATGCATTTCATTCATCACCTCAGTGTCTCAGAACATATACTTACTAACTAGGTTTAAAACCATGAATTTCTGTCACAGAACTCTTTTCCTAATCACTACATCCCTTTCGGGTATGTAATGAATACATGCTTACAGTAATATGTCGACTCATTAAGAAAGAAGTTAAAGTGAAGAATACTACGATATATATGCTAATCAATCCTGGGATATATCCCTTATACGTTTATCTTATTGATTAGTCATGGTTCCCAGAACCCTAGTTGTAGGTTTAGCCAAGCATATTCAAGAAAGCTAACCCACAACAATATAAAGAATTCATGATAAAGAACTTACTATTGAAGAATTAATGAATCCACAAATCACAATCTCGAATAAGATAATTAAAATATAAGAGTGCAATAAAATTAAAAGCAAAATAGTGTTGTTCTTGTGTACTCTGTCTCAAGCAGTTGAAGAGTAAGTAAAAAATGGAATAAGAATAATACATATATATATATACATACATACAAGAAAAACCTAGTCCAACTTAAATAGGAAACTAACGCCGGCATAGATATGGGTCGTTACACAGCCCATAAGATGCTAGACGGACCGTGAAGCTGTCCGTGAATCCATACTTGGCCTTCAAAATCTTCACTCCATATTGTAGGTCCACATGTAGGGATATAGTTTGTGTGAGGTTTAATGGTCTGTCAGACTAATCGTCTCTTTTTCCTTTGACATTTTGCCTTCTCGCATGTTGTCCCTCAGCATCCCAACCCACGTCGCGGATCGTAGTTGATCACACAGTCCGTGATAGGCCTTGTTGCTTGCCCCTTGTACCAATTTTATTATTTTAGATGGGGTTGGCTATCTTCACATTATTTTAATGGCACATGACACGACTCATGTCAATTCTCATGTCCCGTGAAGGGTACCTTGGGACGTGCCTTAGGTGATGTTTCTCCGCTCCTTTCCTCAGCTTCAAGCCATGCCATGCCATGCCAAGTGTGAGGCCATGTGGACCTTATGATTCATATAGTGGTACACAAGCTGTGAAGGTACCCGTGGTCCTTTACTTGGCTCTATGTTTGCTTCACTCATGAAGGCCACATCCACGTGGCCTCTCACGATCTCTGTGATGCTACATAGATCGTGGAGTCCTCCTTGTGCCAATAGTTTAGATTGTTTTTCATTTATTCCTTTATTTTTCACCCATTTCTCCATGCCTTAATCATTATTCCCAAAAAATAATAAAAACACATATCAAACACAACAAATTTGCTTGAGAACGCGCAAAACTCCTTTGTCTAAAATATTATAGGAGTTGTATTTCTATGACTCATCAACACCCTCAAGTTAGAATGGTTGTTTGTCCTCAAGCAATAACAACTCAAACAAATAAAGAATAAATACAAGTGCTCACTCATAATTATGGATAACCCCATAATTTATAACATATATGCCCCGATAACAAGCTTAATAATGTGCTCACACACCAAATGGACCCACAAAGATTAAGGTAAACATCATACATGTATGGTCAGCCCACATAAGTTCGGGAATAAAGACAACCTAGTTGAATTAGCAACTAACTAGTACAAAGATAGTTTCCTTACTACAAAAAAGTCTCACTCACAATGTAAGAATGTAAAACAAAGACTGGAATGTAGACACTCACTCTCACAAGTGACTTTCAATGGACACACAAGTATTGACTATATGCTTGCCCTTATTTTCGCCACTTTAACTCTCAAATGACTTTTTTAGGATCATATTAGGAATTTTGTGGCTTGTAGCATATGTTCGAGATCGAATGAGCCATATTTAGGAGTAAAGTTCCTAGTAGGCCTATCCAAGACACTTACTTTGGCTCAGCCATTTGCATTTCGATCTCTAACTCTTATTGCCCCTATTTTTTTCCAACTTTATTTAGTGCGGGGAGTGGTTTCCATGCTCATCAGTCATTTTCATTCTTTTATTTTTCACTCATTAGTTTTGCTCATGGTCACACCCCACTTTCTTTTCTGCTCTTATCACTTGGTTCTTTTCTATACTTGTTTTTCTATGTTCCCCCACAATAGCCACCCTCAACTTGAGCTTTTGGCGTGGATTAAGGTTCACAATATCATTCTAAAGGACTATGGCCAGTATAAATCACCCTCAACTTAGACTTTTGACCTAGACAGAGGTTCACAATGTCCTTGGAGAGACCAGGGCCAAAGTAAAGATCAACAGATAGATAGGGGAAGTGAATTGGGTGATTACAAAGAAAAGGTCTATTCAAGCTCCACTTTTAGTTCAAAAGGGTCAATTTCATTTGGTTGGTCAATTTTAGGCCAAGTGACTAGTAAAACAAATATCCTAAGATCACATCCTAATTGAAATGACCCCAAAAAGTGCCAAAAAAATATGCCTAAAAAATGCCCATAATTGTAATTTTCATATATCTCAAAATTCGTGGGTGATATTGAAAATTCAACTTCATATTCTTGATCATGGGGCAAAATTGAGTGGGAAATGGGTCTAACCCTAATTTTATAGTGACCAAATCAAAATTTCAATTTTTCAAAGTTGCAAATTCCAGTGAGCAGTGCGCGCCGCTAGTGCAACGCGGTTAGGGCGCGCCTTAGTGTTATTTTTGCCTAGTTATTTTATCTTAGTCCAAGGCTTTTGGCTCTTGGGCCTAAATCTTTCTCTATGTGAAAATACCTATACTTAGACATATTTCAGCATCGTATCATACAAAATATTCCCAAATACTCTCTCAAACACTTAGACAAATATTCACTTAAAATTCAAGTGTCAAATCTCCTCCCGGTTCTTAAGGAATTCATTCAATCTTCAAGTTCTCAATCCAATCATCATCAAGGAAGTCTCCAAAGCTAAGATATATGGGTTTCGACCATTGGGTCCTTTCTCCCATAGTGCCCAAGCTTTCTCTATACCTAATTTACATGTTTCTAAGTTGATTTACTTATGGGTCTTACTTACTATAAGATTGACTATTAACCATAGTAGGGTTTCATGAAAGTGTGATTGTTTAAGCATGTTTTGAGCTATGACTCTAGTATCTATTTTGGGATTTGATGAAGGATTTTGATGTATCTTGCATAAGGGCATTACCAAGTATCGGTGGGTTGAATAATGTAAAGTTTTCTTGCATGATTTCGCTCTTAAATTGCATGATTTTATACTAGCATTACACACTCACCAAGTGTTTGATAAAATGTTTGATTAATGTTTATTGAGCTATTGAAGGTCTATTGCATGACATACAAATTAAGTGACTTTATGATGATGAAAGCAATGTAATTATATGTTGATTTCTTGAAAAGTATCTATTGTGTTTTAAGTTGAGTACACCTTGTTGAGGGTGTGCTTTGCCTAAACCACTATGATAGAGGGTGTGATGTCTATCAATCGTGTTAAGGGGTTGATACCTTGACCACTACGATGGAGGGTGTTATGTCCATCAACCATATTAAGGGGTTGATAACTTGAGCATTATGATAGACGGTGTGATATCCATCAACCAGTTACGGGGTTAATACCTTGACCACTATGATGGAGTATGTGATGTCTGTCAACCAGTTAAGGGGTTGATACCTTGACCACTATGATGGAGGCTATGATGTCCATCAACCAATTGAGGGGTTGATACCTTAATCACTATGGATGATAGGGTGTGACAATTTATCATAATGTTGGTCTCTTTTTACATATGTAATATGTTCTATATAAGCATGTTTTACTTCAAGCATCATTCAAACATGTCATATTATTACTATACTCATCTATTGTTTATACTTATGCATTTTGATTATGTTACTTATCTCTTATTACATTGCATCCTACATACTTAGTATATTCAAATGTACTAACGTATACTCTATGCCTACATGATGTTATCATATGGAATCGGAGCTCCATTTGGTCATCCTCTTTTACGTGCCTAGTACTATCTCTTCAAAGCAAGTTTGGTGAGTCCTCATCTCCAAGGATGATATCTTTTGTTCTTATATTATTCAAGGACTTTCTTTATTTATTTATGCTTGTGACCATGAGGGTGAACCTGGAAAGTTGTCTTGGCCCCCGCTCAATTCTAAGTCTAGAGGGGTTGTTGGACCAGAGATGTAATTATGCTTGAGCTTTGACTCATCTATGTTTTTTAGTTTTAAACTCTCCCATAGTTCCAATTTCTCTTATTTATGTCTCTCTTATTGTTTTATCTTGTTTTTGCGACCAATGATGTGTGTATGATATGCTAACAGGCTTGATTAGAGTTCCTTCGGGTTTTCCATTCACTGTGTCATGCCTAGGCCCCAGTTTGCTTCATAAAAAACTTATTATCAAAGTACTAGGTTGTTAATGGTCCTTGGCATCCAATAGACCGCATCGATTAGAGTCCTATTCATGGTTTTGAAGTGCACTACAACTATAAGCAAGAGGCTATGAGATGTTCTAGGAAATACTTCCCTTCTTCTTACTCTATGTCGTGCTATAGGAGTTAAGGTAAGATTTTTCCCCTAACTATTATTATTTGCTATGCTAGATCATGCCAATCCCAAGGAGAAGAAGAGCTCGCACTCCCAAAAAACAACTGACTCATGAAGAGTTCCAAGATGCTATTATCATGCTATCCCAAGCCATGACCTACCAAATTAACCAAAGGGCCCAAGCCCTTCATGCTCCTACTCCAGTATCTAAGGTAAGGGATTTCATGAGGATGAACTCACTAGAGTTCAACGGGTCTAAAGTAAATGAGGACCCTTAAGAATTTCTTGATGAGGTGTATTAAGTGCTATCTATTATGGGTGTGAGGTCGAAGACAGAGTTGGCGGCTTACAACTCAAAGGGTTGGTCCAAATATGGTGTACTCAATAGAAGTAGGAGAAGGGGAACAATGATGTGATCCTTTGGGAGGAGTTTAATATGGCATTTCTCAACTGGTTTGTCCCTCTTGAGCTAAGGGAGGCTAAAATGATGAAATTCATTAATTTGAAGCAAGGGTCAATGAGTATGAGGGAGTATGCCCTCAAGTTCAACCAATGCTCTAAATATGCTCCCCAATCGGTGGCCGATCTAAGTTCTATAATGAGTAAGTTTGTGATGGGTGTATTCAATTTGGTGAACGAAAAATGTCGTACCACTATGTTAATAGATGTCATGGACGTATCCTGCCTCATTATGTATGCCGAACATTTGGAGGGGGAAAAGATGAGAAAAAGAAGGGGCAAGGAGTATAAGAGGGCCCATTTTAAAGGAAAGTTCCAAAGTCCCAAAAGTGGTGGTGGTGTGGTGCCTTATGTTAGATGCCCAAGATATGGTAGAGGTTATGATGGCCCATGCTCGAAGGGCTTAGATGTTTGTTATAGTTGTGGGGAGTTGGGTCATAAGGTAAATGATTGTCGTCATAAATGCAACAAGGGTAAAGGTGGTAATGTTGATCAAGGGGGTATTCCAAGACATAATGGGTTTTATGCTCTTCAAAGGAAGCAAGGAGGGGATGAGGTGCCCGATGATACTATCGGTATGTTAAAGGTTTTTCTTGATTTTGTTATGCATGCTTTGATATTTCTGAGGGTCACTACTCCTTTCATTATTCCTTTTATTGCTAGTAAGATTTATGTGTGTCCCAAATGGTTGTGTGAGTCTATTGTTGCTAGAAAGGACTATAAGAGTCGCCCTAAGTTTTTATTGTATAGAGTCTTGTCTGGTGATCTTGGTTTAACTTGGCTTGATGGATTGGAGGTCTTGGGGTGGTTTGGATACTTGCATATCATGCTATAATGGGCTAGTCGTTTCTCTTAGATTAATCTTTGGTTTGGGTTTCATCCCCAAGTGAGGATGAGGGTAGGGGATATCCCTAAGTGTCTTTTCGGATAAGGAGTGAACATTTTAAGTTGTGGTGGAGTTGGTTGGTTAACTAATACATCAACTATATTTATGGGTTTTAATAGGGTCTTAAAACCCTACCTTGATGTGTTTGGAGTGGTCTCTAGTTGTGAAGCATTGATTTATTTAGGGCTTGTGAACCATTTGGGGGTAGTGTTGCAAATCTTAGGGCTGACAAGTTGTTTGATAAATATGATATGTGCGAATTATAGGTAACAAGAAGGTGATTAGAACTCCAAAAGAATTATAATATGAGTGTGCATTATCACCCATGTAAAGCTAATATTGTGGTCGATGCTCTATGTAGGGTGTCTATGGGTAACCTAGCATATGTTGATGATGGTGGCCAAAGGGTGTCTAGTGAGGTCCATTGGTTGGCTAAATTGGGTGTTAGGTTGGAAAAGGTTAACTATGGTGGTGTAGTGGTGGCTAATGGTTCTAAATCTTTCTTGGTTAATGAGGTAAAAGCAAAGCAAGACTTTGACCCCACCTTGTTAGAATTAAATACCTCGATGAAAGATCGTAAAGTGGAGGTTTTCTCCCAAGGGGGAGATGGTGTCATTAGATATTATGGTAGGCCATGTGTGCTTGTCTTGATGATTGGGTTCACTTGAAAGTTCCACCCATGAAGGGTATGGTCCGGTTTGGCAAGAAAAGGAATTAAGTTATGGTTTGTGAGAACTTATAGAGTGTTATGGAGAATAAGTTGGTGTAGGAGAAGGTCCCAGGGGAGGTAATGGATGGAATGGTGGAAAAGTTTATTAATAAGGATATAGTGTTCACCAAGGCCCTTTGAAAGAATCGTCAAGTGGAAAGTGTCTCTCGAGGAGCCAAAGCGGGCATGGATAAGCAATATACGTACGTCTTTCATTCTACCTAAACTTATGATAACACGTCAAGTCCTTTTTATGATTCCAAGCCTTATGTTTCAACCCCTATGTCATTTGCATGCATTCATGTTTATGTTGACAAGCTCATGATGATTTTGACATTTATGTTGATTTCTTTATAGTTACCCTTCTTATGTGTGTTTCTTTGACATTCATGGATAAATGTTCCTAAGGAGGAGAAATTGAAACAACCCCAAAAAGTGCCTGAAAATGTGCCTCGAAAATGCCCATATCGTAATTTCCATATATCTCAAAATTCATGTCTAGTATCAAAAATACAACTTCATAGTCTTGATCGGGGGAAAAATTGAGTGCGAAAAGGGTCTAATCCTAATTTTAGAGCAATTGAATCAAAATTTCAATTTTCAAAGTTGCAAATTCTAATGAGCAGTCCACGCCCCTAGCGCAACGCGGCTGGGGTGCGCCTCAGTGTTATTTTTGCCAGTTATTTTATCTTGGTCCAAGGCTTTTGGGTCTTGGGCCTAAGTCTTTCTATACGTGAAAATACCTATACTTAGTCATATTTCAATACCATTTCATATAAGATATTCCCTAATACTCTCTCAACAAGATAAATATTTTACTCAAAATTCAAGTGCCAAATCTCCTCCTGGGTCTTAAGAAATTCATTCAAGCTTCAAGTTCTCAATCCAATCTTCATCAAGGAATTCTCCTAAGCTAAGTTATGTGGGTTTCAACTATTGTATCCTTTCACCCATGGTGCCCAATCTTGCTTTTTACCTAAATTACATGTTTCTAAGTTGATTTACTTATGGGTCTTATGTAGTACGAGATTGACTATGAACTATGTTGGAGTTTTCTGAAAGTGTAACTGTTTAAGCATGTTTTAATCATGAATCTAGTATATATTTTGGGATTTGATTAAGGTTTTTGATGTATCTTGCATGAGGATATTACCAAGTATTGGTAGGTTGATTTACTTCAAGTTTTCTTGTATGATTTCACTCTTGAATTGCATGGCTTTACACTAGCATTACACACCAGCCAAGTGTTTGATAAAATGTCTAGTTAATGTATCTTGAATTATCAAAGGCCTAATGCATTGCATATGAGTTAAGTGACTATATAATGATGAAATTAATGCAATGATATGTTGATTTCTTGGAAAGTATCTATAGTGTTTTAAGTTGACCACACCTTGTTGAGGGGGTGCTTTGCGTTAACCACTATGATGGAGGGTGTGATGTCTATCAACCATGTTAAGGGGTTGATACCTTAACCACTATGATGGAGGGTGTGATATACATCAACTAGTTGATGTGTTGATACCTGAATCATCATTGATAGTAGATTATGATAGTCCATCATGATGTTGGTCTCTTCTTACATATGTAATATGTTCTATGTAAGCATAATTTACTTCAAGCATCATTCATACATGCCACATTGTTATTATACACATCCATTGGCTATACTTATGCAGTTTGATTATGTTGTTTATCTCTTATTGTATTGCATCCTACATACTTAGTACATTCAAATATACTAACATATACTTCATGGCTACATGATATAACCATGTAGGAATCAAAGCTCCATTTGGCCATCCTTCTCCACGTGGCTAGTACTATCTCTTCAAAGCAAGTTTGGTGAGTCCTCATCTCCGAGGATGATATCTCTTATTCTTATATTATGCAAATACTCTCTTCATATATTGTATGCTTTTGACCATGAGGGTGAGCCCATAAAGTTGCCTTGGCCCCAGCTCAAATTCTAAGTCTAGAGGTATTGTTGGACAAGAGATGTAATTATGCTTGAGCTTTGACTTATCTATGTTATTTAAGTACTAAACTCTCTCCCTTAGTCCCAGTTTCCCTTATTTATGTTTCTTTTATTGTTTTATCTTACTTTTTGCAACCAATGATGTGTGTATGATATGTTAAGAGGCTTGTTTGGGGTTCCTTCGGGTTCCCTATTCGTTGTGTCATGACTAGGCCCTAGTTTGTCTCATGACACTAATCTAGTCCTTCAATTGTTTTGGTGGGACTAACCAGGCAAGCTCTATCTTACAAGTGCATTGGCTGAATTATGCAAACAAGCTCATACACACATGGCACATCTTCTACACTAGTTTGCACTACCTAACATAGTCATGCTTCATTCATCAGGATGCCAACCATATAAAGCATATCATGCTTACCCAAAATCATTCAAGTTTGTCAGAATGGGATGCATGCATATATAACTTTTTGCAACATTGTCAACTTAGGGCATTTTTTGCAAACAACACATGGGTTACCCTAGACTTCTATGAATACTTGTGTGTACTCAAATATCACAACCTAAACATGTCAGTTCTACTAGATAATACACTTAAGAGAAAAAAACATGAGAAGAAAAACTCTCAAGTGGTAGGATGCCCTACACCCTCCAAAAAGACAGTGTAGTATCCTCAATACACTATAGCTATAATAGAAGAATAGAAAGGGGATAGAACATACCTAGGATGCCCTATGCGTCATCATACTGTCGCGATCAAATGCTTCGGTGGGATCTCTGTCATCATAGGTCGCACCCAGTCTAAAGTTATCCCAAAGGATCCTACCCTTGCTACATCTATTGGTAGTCGCTCCCTTTCCTCTTGTTTGGTGGCTGTAGCAGTGCTGCGCTCTTATGGTTTTGCGCATCTACCTCTCCGCTTCTTTCTATGGGTCAGGTAGGGTACTACATCGGTGGCTATAGCTCTTGCTTTTGTCTTTCCTCTTGGGCTATTTTGTAGGTGGCATAAGTGCAATAGATAGGGCAGGTGGAATGCCCAATGTCTCATTTAGAATAGGCACCTCTGGAGCATTGAAAAGGCTCATCCACAATTTCAAAAGCAGGACTGGGGCAGTGGCCTTGTACTGCATAATAAGCTGTACAATTTGGGCCTTCATGTCATTCACCTTTTGAACAATATTCTTCATTTCTTCCCTGAACATACTCCCGAACATGTCATAGGAGTATCCTTCCAAAGATTTGACATGGCCCTGCAAGATGCAGATTTGACATAGCAGCTCTGCCCAAAATTATACCACAGCCTGTTGTACGTAAGACTAACCACATACGGCATCCTCTCGACTATTTGATCAATTATGGCTTATGTCTGCCGCTAGTCTGCCACCACTCTGGCCAAAACCTCGTGGGAAGATATGCAACCCTTGCTATACTGGAGGAACTGCACTATCACCCTCAAGATGCTTTGATACCTTGCTTGAATGTGAGGCGGTGGTGCAACCCTCAAATGGTAAGGTTGCTACTGGGCCACTAGGGGAAATTTTGTTGGACCTCCAAGCATACATGTCCTAATCTACATAAGAGGATTTTGGACATCTTTAATTAAGGAAATGTTAACCATACCCTTGGAAGCCATCTTTTGTCCGAAAAATGCATAGTAGGGACACCAACCCATTTTCAAAGGGCATGAATCAAGCATAGGAAAGGCATGCCAGCTTTGTCAGATAAGGCCCAGTCCCGCATCTCTATAGCAATAATTTGGCCAATATTTGTTACATACTTGGATATTAAACACGCTGCTAAAGAGGCATGTAAGGGTTTGGAGTGTGTTGTCAGTTCCTATGGATCGCAATATGGTCCGCACCTTTGAGCACCAAAACTTTACAACAAAGAGAAGCGTAGGTGATAGGAACCCTAGGGTTTGTAACCCAAGGCACATGAGCTCTCTATATGGTAATCCATTTAATAAGTAAAGCTCGTGAAGTCGGATCAGACAATCGCCGGTCATCATTGATCTTCAAATGTCCATCCATGAATAGTCCATCTGGAGGGGCCCGATAATCTAGCCCAAATAGGAATCTGTTGATGATGGTCTCTGAAATATTCACCCTTGTACCCTGAACCATCACATGTTCCTGCGTGGACCTACCAGTATCAGCTTACTTCTTTATTTTTTAGAATAGTTGTGCTCTATAGAGTTCAATAGACTAGCAACATAGTTAGAGTAAATTTCCTTAATGATGGTGGGCCCATAGTAACCAGCTGGTTATGCCATCCAACCAAACTAATACGATTCAAACATATCTCTAATCTTTGGGATCTAATCGAGTTGATCTATGAGGACTCCAACCTCTAGGATGACCACCCATCGTTGGAACCCCTCGGAGCCCTAATCAGTACCTAAGTGGAAATATGTTTGGCTCCTAGGACTGTCCAACAGCCTCGCACAAATATAATAAGCCACCTGGCAGTGTCAAGGTTTATCATTTCGGAGATTGCAAAATGTATAGCTTCATCATCACTATCACAGAGTTTGATCTCATCATCTTGCTCCTCAGTGTCATACCCATTGACCTCCGGGGTTTACACCTACTCTTCTTATTCTGTGACATCCACCTTCTACTCTGGGGCATCTGCCTACTCTCTAACAACAGTATAATAAACCCCATCCTTAGACTGGGGGGCTTTGTTTTGACCCACTGCCCGAGCCTTGGTAGTACAAGGGATAGCACCTACAAGTATCACAAATGAATGCAAACCATTAGAATTTTTTTTAAATGAGTAGGTTCACGCACTAGTAAGTACTCTGTAAGTTACATGTTATATTATGTCCTCTTGTCATCTAACATTGAAGTACAGGTTTGGTAAGTTACATGCATTGCATCCCACTTACTTAGTACATTCAAACATACTAACGCATAATTTTGCCTACATGATCTCACCATGTAGGGATTGGAGATTTCTTTCGTCCACTATTTGATGGCTACATAGGATTTTGAGACTTTGGTTGTGGTGTGTCCTATCTTCCAAGGACAAGTGACCATTCCTCTAATACAAGTTGGTTTTTTTTTGTTATCTATACTTGACGGTGAGTCTGTAACATATTTTGGCCCCCATCCTATTTTATGACTAGAGGTATTATTGGACATCTTATAGACTTTTCTCGGATCTATATGCTATGTGTTGTATTTAAAACTTATGATTATGGTTACTTTGTAGATATTAATATTATGAATTGATTATGGGAAATTATATACATATGTATGTTCAATATGGAAATGTGAAAGATCCTAAGTGTCGATTTGCCCCCATAGCGAGAATCATACTTACTTGCCCCTTAGTCTTTAATTATGTGTTTTGTGTTATGTGAATCCATGTTAACCCCTTTCCCCATGATATTCCCATAGCGTGAGTCCTACTTTCCTGTCCCTTAGAACTATATGGTTACTTTTGAATAAGCTTTTGAACCAATTATGTGAATTGGTAATTTGAGGCTCGTTTGGACACTTTGAAGTTCCCATTCACCATGTTACTCCTATACCCCTGGCCTGGATCATTACTGATATGGTATCAGAGCTCTAGGTTTATAAATGGTCATCGAAGTCCAACATACCGCATCAAGAAGAGTCTTAATCATGGGTGTACAGTATGCCACATCTATAGGCAGAAAGCCACAAGGCATTTTAGGAAATGTTTCTAATCTTCATTATTCTTATCGTGCCCTGTAATGTGTCTTCAGATTCCTATATCTATCCATCCCTATCGAATAGGAAGAGTTACTTTGGGCTCGTAATACAATCCAGACAAAGGAGGATGTTATAGTCGATCTTCTAGATGAGGTTAGACAGGAGTTGGAGAAGGGTGTGCATTGTTTAGAAAGCTTGCTCCTTCAGATACTGTAGTTTTCTTGGGTTAACTAATTATTATAAGAGGCTTATTAAAGAATTTCTATCTATTGCATCTTTATTGACCACGTTAACTCAAAGAGAGGCTGTATATGGTCAGATGGGTGTGGGGAGAGTTTTTGGGAATTGAGATCGGTTTACCTTGGCTCTTATTTTGACTTTATCGGATGGTTTAGATGGGTTGGTGGTATATGGTGATTCTTCTCAAATTAGTTTGGGTTGTGTACATATGCAACATGATAAGGTGATATCTTATGCATCAAGGTAATTGAAGGTGCATGAGCATAATCACCCAACTCATGATCTTGGGTTAGCGGTGGTGGTGTTAGCCTTGAACATTTAGATGCACTGTTTGTGAGGGGTACATGTTGATGGTTTCACCGATCACAAGATTTTGCAATATTATGTTCACTCAAAGGGACCTTAACTTGAGGCAAGGGAGAAGGTTGGAACTCTTAAAGTGTGATGACATGGGTGTATGACCTCATCCCGATAAGGTAAACACTATAGGTGACACTCTTAGTGGGCTATCTATGGGAAGTGTGGCTCATGTTACCAAAGGGAAAGGAGAGTTGGCAAATATGTTTACCATTGGGCTAGATTGGGTGTTAGGTTGGCCAACTCCAACAATGCCATGTTCGGAATAGGGTTAAGTGTTTATGGATATGGATGTTAAGAGAATGTAAGACTTAGACCCACTGTTGGTTGAGTTAAACAATTTGGTTGTAGAAAAGAAGATAGTTTTTTCTCCCAAGAGGGAGATGGTATAATTAGATACCTAGATCGATTGTGTGTTTTGGAGGTTGATGGTTTTAGGGAGATGATCATGAGTAAAGCCCATAACTCTCATTATTCTAGTCACCCAAGATCAACTAAGAGATACTATGATTTGAGAGAAGAGTATCTGTTGCATGGTATGAAGAAGTATATAGCCAAGTTTGTATCTGAATGCACAAATTATCAACAAGCGAAGGTAGAACACCAAAGACCTAGTGGTTTGACCCAAGATATTGAAATTTCTACTTGGTAGTGGGAAGAAGCGAGCATGGATTTTGTAGTTGGTTTGCCTCGGACCCAAAAGAAATTTGATTCAATTTGGGGTATTATTGACCGAAGGACTAAGTCAGTTCACTTCTTATCAATTGTGACTACTTTTAATATTGAGGATAGTTCAAACTTGGGAGGACATGATGAGGTCTTGCGTGTTGGAATTCAATGTTGATTAGGGTGGTCATCTACCATTTATTGAGCTTGCTTACAATAATAACTTTAATGCTAGCATTGGTATGGCACTGTTTGGGGCTTTGTGTGCTAGAAGGTGTAGGTCTTTGGTGGGATGGTTTGATTTAGATGAGATGACTTCTATAGGCCTGGGGTAAGTGTTAGAGGCTAAGGAGATAGTGGGATTAGTTAGGTAAATGTTGAGGATGGTTCGAAGTCATCCAAGGGTGTTACTTAGGTGTTCGGAAGAGGGATCATAAGTCTTGTATTGGTGATTGGGTGGATGTGAAAATTTCACTTATTAAGTGTGTGATGCGTTTGGGAAGGATGGAAAGTTAAGTTTCCTGGTAAGTAGGGCCTCATGAAATTGTTGAGCGATGAATAAATATGGCCTATAGATTGGATTTGCCTTCGGATTTTGAGCTTTATTCATTTGGTTTTCTACATATCTAGGATAAGGAAGTTGGTTGGTGATACTAGTGCAATTGTTCCTATGGAAGACATTAAGGTTCAGGATAACTTGTCTTATGAGAAAGTCTCGATTGAGGTCTTCGATGGTCAAGTGGAGAGGCTTCGCAATAGAGATCAATACATTGATAGTGCTACATAAGGAGTGGAATTAAATAGGATGCAATGACACCTCTATCCTTTCCAATCTACTCAAGCCCATGGTATTAGGTTCCTCTTATTCTCAATGGTCCTAATTCTTTTGCCATTGAGTCTTATGATATGACATGCATACACGTGCACGAAAATGATTTATTTAATAATGTTTTACAATGATTTGAATACATTTTGATATGAGTTTTAATGATTTGATGATTTTCAAATGGTGAATTATGTATTATACCTTTTGTTTAGAAGTTTCATTTTCTAATTCAAGCATTTCAACCCATGTTCTTCCATATTCGAGGACGAATGTTCCCAATGGGGAGATGATGTAATGACCCAAATTTTTATATAGCTTTAGTGATGCTTGGAATTTGGTTTCGAAACGTTTTGGACAAGGTGACACCATATGGAACATCTAAGATCGTGCTAAGTACAGTTTCAAGATTTCAATTCAAGCTCATTTATGTTTTTTAAGGGCATCATGGGTCTCTTACTGTCACGCCCCAAATTCCCGTTAGGGCAGATTGGCACCCTTGCCGATAAGGCTCGGGAGAACCAACCTATATTTATTTGCTTGTATACATATTATAATTAACTTTCTATGTTTGGCATGCTTATAGGGAGATGAATGGTTATAACAAGCTAAAAGGAGATGCGTATAGCTAGGCCATTGGGGCCA
>JAOTQJ010112482.1:0-11005 GCA_025642045.1 Solanum sejunctum | reverse complement strand
GGCGGTTGGGGGGGGGGGGGGGGGCTTATCAACTTCATTGATTACCAAAGTTACTTTAAAGAGCCACAGCTTAGTTAACACAAGCAGCTATCAAAATATCAACACAAAGACTAACTGCCAAGTGGATTACCTGACAAGAACATATAAGCAAGCTGTCGGAGTCTACTTCTAATTCTAATAGCATAAGAAATTTCTTTGGCAGCAGTGCCCCAGTTTCTGCTTGTGTTCCAAAACTTGCAGGTTCCTTACTTTCCAGAGATTCTGTATACATTCAGCATATATCATTTTAGACAGTTGAGCAACACTGAATTTCCCTTTAGCATCCCTAATATCCAGTGAAAGTGTTGCTCCTAGCTTTACCGTCTGTGTAGCCATTGAAGGATTTGGTACTCTAGTCAGTTCACCAAGAAGCTTCAAATAAAGTGCTCTGATAATCATTCTACCTCTAACTAAATCACTGCAGTCTATGGCACTCCGACAAACGGAACACTATTAGAAGATTTGTGTACGGTGAAGAAATGATCAGTGTTCAGAGACATAAGGCTCCAATAAGCACCATTGTTGTCTATACAACAGCTGTGCCACTTGATTTGGTATGAACCCACAGGAAATGCAGAAACATCTAGCAAGCATGTTGCAAATCCTTGCCCTTTCTCATTAGGATCAAAACGCACAAATTTATCCACAGCCAAAGTCCCTCCAGCATTTTCCATAGTGCGTAATTCATCCCTCTCGGTGGTCCCTGTTGTAAAGTGCAATAGCTTGTTATTGAGGTCTACCACGTGATCGCTTTTCCAAGCTTGACAACTGGACTCTGGTACCTTCTTTTCCCCATTTGCATTAAATACTTGAAAGGATGTCCGTGAGTGAAGGATGCAGTACAACTTGGACACCTGCGACAGTTGGTCTGGCAATATATTTCTTAGCTGAATGGACAGAATTAGAGGGAGCTGAAAGCCCGATAAGACAGATATATCGCCTATACTTTTACCATCTTCATTTGTTATGAAAAGCTCAGCAGAAATGGGGGGCCTGCCATTTCACAGTTCAATCTTAGAATGCTACCAGATTTTTAAAAATATGTACAACTCTAGAATCATTCCAATATGAATTAAACAGATCCTAAAACTTCTTTCTAATAATCCTCAACTGTTTCAAATGATCTGTTACTTTATATTCCCACCAGAGAGAATTTTAGATTAAGAAAAGGGTCAATGACATCAAAGTATAAGTTGGCTCCATATGAAATATGAAACAGACTAACAGCAATAGAATATCTCAATAAATTCAACAAAATAGCTCCTTCTTGTTGATTGCAGAAGTCCAAGTATGAAACTTCAGTTACCTTAATTGGAAAAAGCATTTGGGAGTCCGGAAAGGAATCTGTATCCACAATAAAATAATGTTGAACAGCAACCGCAAAGCATCATGAGGAATTCGGGATATACCACTATTATCATGTACAATAATGGCTTGCAAACTAAGAAATCTCTGAACAGAATATTTACAAAGTTTAGCAGCATCTCTCGCTTCTACACAAGTGGTAGAGACTTCATTTTGGAATTCTTGCATGGAACAGCTCCTAGAGCTTCGAAAGAAATCCAAAAGAAGCCGCAGATTTTTGCTAGTCTCTAAGTCTGTATATCCAAGTCTTCTTAACAAGTCATGAACAAGCAGAGTATGAAATTGCTCATGTGAGGTTTCAAGACCATAAGAACTACAATTTTGTTTATCATGGAAACTGGCGAAACGTAATGTTAATCCGATACTAAAGGCTAACAATGAACAACTTAATCCAAGATCATAAACTATCTTCATACTTTTCCTGTCCATGACAATGAATGATGTCACTAAGAGATCAAATTCCTTTACTAGCCTCATGAACTGGGAAGAAGCATTGGCAAGCAATTGCAACAATGAGCTGAGTCCTTGTGAATAATTCGAGTGCTGAACCAAAATCCTCGCCTCTATTTGTTCAGTACTCCTGGTGGCTTCTTGTGAAAACAAATTCAAGTTCAATAATTTAAGCACATCTGCTACAGTTCCAACAACCTTTGATCTTAAAGTAATAAACCACCTCTGAAAACTAAAAGCAAGACCAGAAACAGAGGCATCAAAAGCTTCCTCTAAAGAACAAAGCTTGTTGGAGGCCCCAATAACATTCTCAATGTGATCAGCTATCATAATTTCCCCAGCTGCATTTCCAGAAAGAGTAAGCCCGAAAAACTGAACTTTCCTTTCTAATTCTGAAAGTTGGGATAAGGATTTTAACCAAAAACAAC
This sequence comes from Solanum sejunctum, assembly GCA_025642045.1. Lineage (NCBI taxonomy): Eukaryota > Viridiplantae > Streptophyta > Magnoliopsida > Solanales > Solanaceae > Solanum > Solanum sejunctum. The sequence continues at coordinate 8,723 of JAOTQJ010112482.1, read as the reverse complement.
AGATATCAGATTGAACCATAGGTATTAGCTCCCCAAATATGTAAGCAGCTACCAACCATGCACCACTACATGCTGCATATTTTGCCAGCTTGTAAGACAACCAATAATCTTTTTTATCCAAAACTTGCTTCACACGATCAATAATGACGATTTCATGCTGGAACAGAGAACCATCATGTGAGAGAGAACTACAATGAGAAGGATGAAAATTTCTATTAGAAACCATATCTTCCCCTATCTCCAGACACATACACTGATAGGCAGCAGGGAAGTGCAATAAAAGGTCATATATCAGGTGGATGTAAACAGGAAGTAAGCTGCACTGGTGTACATGCTCAACCAGATGTTCCATTCTGTTACAGACTTGGGTGACATCAGCAGTAGAGACATCCAGCTTTTCAAAGCAAGTTATCAGAATCTGGGATAAATAAATCAAGACACTTGATGCAGTTGATGTATGGTTCTCATTGTCAAGCTCTGTTATATGACGATCTTCTGAGGCTGAATTCGTCATGCTGGTACTTTCATCAAGCATGTTGACCAGATGTTCGATAACTATACAGATCTTATCCAGTACAATACCAGAGAGAGATCTCTGTCTTTCAACCAAATCAACTAAAATAAAAAGTAAACTCTTTACCTCCTGCTCCGCTCCTTTGTCTGGACGAGGATTATCAACGACTAACTTAATTAGTTGGGTGATACGATCTACGGTGAATGTAAGCATACGAGATGAAACAATTGAGCCAATTCCATCTGCTGCATCTTTCAGTATCCCCAAAAGCCTGTAAAAAATACTCACTAATACATGAATTGCAAAAAGCCTCTCTGAGATGATTGGAGATTGCAGTTTGAACTCAACAATTCGTAAGAACTTGGAGAAAATAGTGAGGATCTCCGTGGATGGAATTGTATCTAGGTTGGGTGGAAGTATCTGCAAAGTAAGAGAAAGTAAGTAGTACTAGTATTATAACAATATCATATATTTGACAGATCTAGAGGAACTACCTTGCATAAAGCTCTTAGAGCATCAAAATGCAAAGCTGGTGGAAAATCAGACTGATTAATGATACCAAACAACTTTAGAGTCACATTTGAATTGGCAGGGAAGTGATACATTCCTTTGGCTAAAATGAAACGAAGACACTTCAATGCCATAGCTTGCAGGCTCGGACCTCTGTCCTTAGTCATAAATAAGGAAAGCAATTCCATCTGTAACCAAAATCAAGAGAGAAATATGCAAAAATCAGGTACAAAGTACAATAGTTATCCCTGATTTCAATATTATATAATCTTATAATACAGTTAGTTTGCACGGACCAGCTCAGCCATGACTAAAATTGCATGGCTTTCCAATTAAATCAGACAATCAACCAGCTAGTTGGTGCAAGTTAATCTGAATTCTATATACATTGTGATTTATCCAGGCCTATTTCATTCTAATATTGGTACAAAATTGGTCCTTGGGTCTCTAAAGCTGGAGATTCTGTATATTTCAAACTATCCTTGCACGGGCAGATGGTTCTCTATAACCAGCTCCACGCCTAAAATTATGTAAATCTGGAGGTTCACATAGGCGATGGTGAAACCAACTTAGACAACCTCCTGCAGTTCCTTTCATATCCAGTTCTATCATTTTGCAAGATTTATGACATTATATAATTAACCTCAAATTACGGTAGCCATGTTAGCAAGGTCTGGCAAAGGTCCGCACCCAAGTAACAACGGATGATTAGAGAAGACTATTTAGTGTTGTAGAATTCTATTGACGTAGTTCCTAATCTTTAGGAATCTGTTGTAACTTTTTCATTCTATTTAGGCTTTGTTTAATAATCATTATCTTCTTGTAGAGATTCTTTATATAGCAAAGCTTTGATCAATAACAACGATCACAATTTTCCCATTTTTTGCTCTCGTCTCTTTTTTTATGGTATCAAAGGACTTCTAAACTACGATGCGTTGATATTTCTTTTATTTTTTTCCTCTCTGCTAACTCGTTCAGATGGCCTCTAATATTTCTGTGACCAATGTTCATGGAGTCAATAACTCCATTACTATTGTCCAATTCAATCCTATGACCCAACTGCCCATAAAATTAACTAGTAGTCACAATTTCTCTGTGTGGAAAGCTCAAGTTTCAATGCTTATGCGTGGTCGCAATCTCTAAAGGCATCTCGATGGCTCCATCCCTGCCTCCACTCGCACTATCTCATAAAAGAATCGCGGTGTTGATAAGCCTGGTTCATTCCTTGGTATTGCCAAGATTAGTTAATTCAAAATGCTATCTTAGCCTCCGTTGATCCTACACTTTCCCCCACTATTGCTGTTGCGATCTCCGCCAAAGCTGCCTGGGATGCTTTGCATACTGCCTATGCAAACAAATCTCAAACAAGAATATTCAGCCTGCAAGACCAATTGCCTCACCTCATTAAAGAGTCTCGTCCAGTAGCAGACTATCTTTCATCAGGTTCAATCACTTTGTGATGAACTTGCAACTACTGGTCCGTCTGTATCAAATCTGGAACTCATTGTTAAAATTCTCAATGGACTCGAATTTGAATTTCGAGAACTCTCTGCTGCGATTCGTGCTAGAGATTCAACAATTTTCTATGAAGAGCTTTACGAAAAGCTTTTGGACCATGAGCTTTTCTTAAGAGTATGAGGACGACAAGAAGCCATTACCAACTCCTATCACCCTTGTTGTAGCACAAACGACAAGCTCAACTCCTCATCGCCAGGGTCACAATAATTATTCCTGCAATCGTCGTCTAGGCGCGAATATTCCAAATAAAAATCAGCAATACCAGGAACCACCAGTGAGCCCACAAAGAAACAACCAGCAGCAGCCCTTTGACAAGAACATTCGCTGCCAACTATATGATCGCATAGGTCATTCTGCTAGAGTCTACAGATCTGAATCCCATAACCAACTGCAAGCTCGGGGAAACTTTGCTGCTCGTTTTCCTCCTCAACAAACCCCTTGGATCGTGGATACTGGAGTCACTTATCATATCGTGTTTGATGCTAAAAGCCTAACCACTGTACATGACATCAAAGAAATCACTATGGACAACAGTAACACCATTTCAATATCTCATAACGGTAACACTAACATAAGTGCATCAAATCATCATTTCAAGCTTCTTAATACCTTATGCTCCCCTCTCATAAAAACTAATTTTATTTCTGTTTCTCAGTTGTCATGATAATCATTCTTCAATTGAATTTTTTCCTTTCCATTATCTTGTGAAGGATCTGAGTACGGGGGTATCTCTAGTTCGCCGGCTGAATAAAGATGGGTTGTATGAGCGGCCACCAGTCGGTACACATTATTCTCCTCAATGCAATGTGATTGTTCCAATTCACCTGTGGCATCGGTGTTTAGGTCATCTTAATTGTCACATTTAAAATACTATCTTGAATAATTTTTCCCTTCCTGCTTTAGATCCTAAAGCTAGTTCCACTTGTTATTCTAATAAAATGCACATGTTGACTTTCTCAGATAATTCATTGCAAAGTAATAAGCCCCTATAAATCTTTTTGAGTGATTTATAGGGCCCATCTCCAATTTTGTCAATTGATAAAAAAAAAGGCTCAATTTTCAAAATGCATGTGGGTTGTTCACTTCAAAATCAAAAAATGAAACTCTAGAAGTTTTTCAAAATTTGCATCCATTGCTTGAATGGAGGTTTAACACCAAACTTCAATCTCTTTACACTGATGGTGGAAGTGAATCTAAAAGTTTCCCGTCCTATCTCAAAACACATGGCATTGAGCGTCTAGTATCACCCCCATATACTCCACACCGGGTTGCTCTCGTTCGAAGACGACATCGGCATGTTATTGAAACTACAAGAACTTTTTTGCATTAAGCATCTTTACCATTTCCCTTTTGGAGTTTTGTCCGTCAACGAGACGTTTATCTTATGAATAGGCTAACTACACCCGATCTTTAGCATAAGAGCCCCTTTTCAAAATTTTATTTCACAAGTATGATTTCATTAAAGTATTTGGTTGCTATGCTATCCATGGCTCAAACCTTATGCCAAAAAAACTTAGAGCTCCGTTAAACACCATGTGTTTATTTAGGATTTTCAAATAAAATTTATTACCATCAATGTTTTGATTCTTTAACTTCCAAAATATATTTATCACGTGATGTCTTATTTTTGGAAAATCGATTCCCATTTGAAAATATTTTCTCATTTGAAAAATACCCAAAATAAAAATGTATCTTGGGAAGTATGTTCAACTGAACAACTACAGAATAATACTCAAATTTCAAATAATTCTTGTGAACTTCCTATATAGATCGTTCAGCAACCTGTGGACATGCATTCACCCATCTGCTTTGACCCAATAGGCTATGTTGCTCGGACTCTTCAAAAGTATAAGTGGGTGCATGTTGGATTCTCCAAAAGTAGTGTATTTTCAAAGAATTTGATATGAGTGTGGCATTAAAAGTGAAGAGTCCGTGCAACTTAGCCAATAGGTACCACCATCTCAGGTAATTCAATTTCTCCCTTATTTGATACTTCTTCTCCTTCTTTAACGCCTCCGCTGCCCCTCCCCTCACAATACAATATTCCATTTCAAGCCACAATTCACCACAACCTAATGGTTCAGCCTCACCAGTTCATCCTTCTCCCTAGTTACATTCTCAGCCGCAACCACAATTATCACTTACCAATGCCAAAACAAGTCCACTAGACCTTTGAACCAGAACCATGAAGTACAACCCCTCTTCCCCATCACTTGTCCCACCTCCCAAAGCCACACAACCTTCCCTTATTGTCTCTAGCTCTACAGCAACGCTCATTCATCACATGATAACTTGATCTAAGACAAATAGCCTGAAGCCTAAACAATCACACGCGGTTGTTCAAACCACATCCTCTCTACCTAGCGCCTTTAAGCAAGCTCAACAAATCCCACACTGGCATGAAACTATGGAAAATGAATTTGATGCCTTAGTCCGAAACCGGACATGGAGTTGGGTACCATATGATCCTTCAAAAAACATGGTGGATTGTAAATGGTTTTTCAGGGTTAAATATCATCCTAATGGTTCAGTTTGACAGGTGTAAAGCTTGGTTGGTTTCTAAAGGGTTCACACAATGACTTGGAATTGATTTTCAATGTACTTTTAGTCTTGTGGTAAAGCCTGCAACTGTGCGACTCGTGCTTGCGATAATAACCAAGCCGACCCATTCGTCAACTTGATATCAATAATGTCTTCCTGCAAGGTCATCTTGATGAAGAAGACTATAAGCGCCAACCACCTAGTTTTGAAGCTTCTACACATCTAACACATGTTTGCAAGCTGCACAAAGCTATATATGGCCTCAACCAGGCTCCCAGGGCCTGGTGCACTGAACTCAAAAATTGCTTGATTGCTTTGGGATTTATTAAATCCCAATCTGATTCTTCATTGGTCATCCTGCATAATTTTGAGTTTAGCTTTTATATTCTAGTATACGTTGACGACATAATTGTTACGGGTAATCAAATTCATGGTGTTCAAAGCATTATTGATAGTCTTGCTATTTGGTTCTCACTAAAGGATCTTGGTCCACTTCATTATTTTTCTTGGTGTTGAAGTTTTATCTTATCCTAGTGGTCTTCTGTGGTGTCAACAGACATACATTACATATTTGTTTTAGGAAGGTAATATGCACAATTGCAAGAGTGTTCCAACACCAATGGCTTTTACTGTTGTTTTCTCGGAGACTGCGAAAGATTCTCTAGTTGATGGCTCTCTTTATAGGAGGATAATTGGTAAACTATATTACCTTTCTTTTATATGTCCAGACATAGCATTTATAGTTAGCAGACTCTCACAGTCCATGCACTAGCCCTTATATCACATTGGACAGCCATAAAGTGTCTCCTTCAGTATCTTCGCCAAACACTTCATTTGGCCTCCGAATTGCCAAAGAACATGATCACTGTCTTTTAGCATACTCAGATTCTGACTGGGCTGGAGATCCTCTCAATCGAACCTCCACCACATGTTATGTTGTTTTACCTTAGCCGCTCTTCAATATCCTAGTCCTCCAAAAAGCAAAGATTTGTCTCTTGCTCTTCCATGAAGGTAGAATATTGGGCCGTTGCAGCTACTGTTTCTGAAACAAATTGACTAACAAGTTTACTCCATGAGCTTCGGTTTCATATTTCCACCACTCCTCGGATATTTTGTAACAATATCAACACCACATGCATTTGCTCCAACCTGATGCTCCATAGTCGAATGAATCATATTACTATTGATTTTCACCTTGTTCGTAAACAAGTTCAAAACAAGCATATCGTAGTTCAACACCTTCACTTGATTGATCAAGTGGTAGGTATATTTACGAAACTACTAAAACGAGCTTCTTTTGTCGAGCATTTTTCCAAGTTTGGTGTTATTGACACCACCAATTTGCAGGGGTGTAATAACGGATGATTAGAGAAGGCCCCTTAGTGCTATAGAATTCTATTGTCGTAGTTCCTAATCTTTAGGAATTTGTTATAATTCTTTCCTTCTATTTAGGCTTTGTTTGATAATCATTATCATCTTGTATAGACTCTTTATATAGCAACACTATGAACAATAACAACAACTACAATTTTCTCATCTTATGCTCTCGTCTCTTTTACCAAGGAGTGGTGTAGACAACTACACTAAAAGCAAGCACTAATGGCTGCTTCCGCAGCTTAAACCTCTGACCTATAGGTCACATCATTTATTCACACTATTTCCAACATATCCATCCTGTTGCATTAGTAGAGACCTCAGAATATGGTAAACATTGTTTTTTGCTTTTAGGGTTTTACGTTTTATTTCGAAAAAGTTAACCTGGCTTCATCTTCTTTGTTTATTTAACTGTATAATTGTTGCGGTTCTTTACCTTCTTTTTTGTGGTAAATATGGTGTTTGGGCCAACTTGCGCGTACCTTGACTAATTTCACAGGGCATCTCCTACCTTCCACCATCACAGGTACTAATTAACTCAGTCACCAAGGATTGGACAAATGGAAAGAAATCACTTATTGTTTTTGCCTCTGCTAGAAATTGAGGTTTCAATCCACTTCATTGACCATTTATCTTGGACACAAAACTTAGCTTCCATTTCTTTTCTTATTTTCCTTTATCATTTTTGTATTTCTCTTCCTTTCACTTCCTGCATTGGTTGACATTAGAGATGCTGAAAATCAAAATTAAACAGAATAAGTAAAATCATATACCTGTCTAGGAATTAAAGGTGTCCACTTAGAAGCAATTTTGGAAAGTGACACTAGCATCACCAAAGAGAATTCTTCTGCAGAAGATTCTAGGATAAGTTTCACACCAGTCTGCAAAAGAATGTCAACTTTAGTGCTGCAATAGAAATCTGAACTCACTTCATCGTGCAAGCAAATTGTCAGGCAATTCAAGTCTACCTGGCATCGTTAAAGACTTATTTTAAAGAAGATCTAACCAAAACTATAGCAATAATCACAATTAGTCAAGAGATGATAACTCGCATTTCATGCATGAAAAAGAAGAATGTTGCATTTCACTATGCATAATGTCATCAGCTCTATGGGTAGTTATAACATGGTTCCTGAACAATGCTCAAGCTCTTTTAGAATAGAACTGGAAGAGACAGAAAGATAGGGGGTACACGTAATAAGTCAAGGTGTAATAAGAAAATTCACTTGTATTTGGTGGCAGAAACTCATATTAAAGAGAAATACTGAACCTTATGAGCTATATCTGCTAGTAAAATTGAGCACCACATTTTAGCAAAGGCACGTCCTCCTGCTAACCTTATAGCCCTTGATGTTTCAGATGACATCAACAGACCTCCAAGCATCTCCAGAAATACATAAGCGAAATCGTCTGCCAGTTCAGAAAAGCATCCAGCTGCAAATAAAGAAGCCTTTGCCTGTAGATAGACACAAAATGGTTGCACCAATGATCATTCATGTCATAAGTTAGAGGCAAACGAAAATAATATGTAATTCCAGTTACCTCAATCTCTGTACTAAACAACAGAACAAATTGCAACAGAAAGAAGATAGTCAAGTACTAGCGAGAAACGAAAAGGCAGAAAGTTCTCAATGCACAAATTAGAAAAATCAGAGCTAAGTTGATTATGAATATCACATAGATGAGGTCATGAGGAGGAGGGAGCTGAGGATAATAATGAAGAAAGGAATGGGGAGTGTCCGCAGACGCAGAGGATGAGACCGCTGACCACTTGATTGACTGCCCCAGAGATTTTTTACCTTGTTGAAACTTCCACGGTTAGTGTAATTTCAAGAAGGACCTACCGCCTGGGAGCATAATTTTATATAGGAGGTACGATGATCAAACAATTTTTTCATGTAGGAGGTACGGTGATCAAACCTTAGTTTTACATAGGAGGTATGGTGATCAAACCTTCACTGGGGCATCAAAAAAGCTCCAAAAATAGAACTCTTGCAGTTGCTCAATGTCCATCCCTAATGTATGGAAAGGGATTGAAAAAAGATGGTTGCGCGTTAAGACTTAAATGAATAGCCATCGTTGTTAAGAACAGCCGAGATCCAATGAGAATTTTGCACGTAGCTTCTGGTCTTTGGCATCAAAAAAAGAAGGTCGTAAAACGAAAGCGACATGTGAGAATTTGGTCTTAGCTAGTGGAACAGGAAAGGCGTGGAGCAAAATTCAAAACACAATCAAAGGATTTCTCTCCCACCCCCCCCCCCCCCCC
>JAOTQJ010112471.1:0-11005 GCA_025642045.1 Solanum sejunctum | reverse complement strand
TTTCCAAATGAGGCAGTTCTTGAATGGAAAGGCAATGTTAGGGCACCAAAGGGGAAGTTTATCTCTTACTTTAAGGCTAGAAAGATGATATATAAGGGATATATATGTCATATAGTTAGAGTAAGGGATATGGATACAAAATCACCAACTCTTCAGTCAGTTCCAGTAGCGAATGAATTTGCTGATATGTTCCCTGAAGAACTCCCAGGCTTACCTCCTGAACGAGAAGTAGATTTTGGTATTGACTTACTTCCAAGCACTCAACCTATTTCTATCCCTCCATATAGAATGGCCCTAGCAAAATTGCATGAATTAAAAGAGCACTTAAAAGATTTACTGGATAAGGGTTTTATAAGGCCTAGTGTGTCCCCCTGGGGTGCACCAGTGTTATTTGTACGCAAAAAAGATGGCACCTTGAGAATGTGTATCGATTATCGACAATTGAATAAGGTAACAATTAAGAATAAATATCCCCTCCCTAGGATTGATGATTTATTTGATCAGTTATAGGGTGCCAAATGGTTTTCAAAAATTGATTTGAGATCTGGTTATCACCAAGTAAGAGTGAAGGAGAAAGATATACCCAAGACAGCTTTTAGAATGCGCTATGGTCACTTTGATATTTTGTTATGTCATTTGGGCTATCAAATGCACGAGTAATTTTTATGGATCTGATGAACAGGGTATTCAAATCATTCTTGGATGTCTTTGTGATAGTATATATAGATGACATTTTGGTATATTCAACGTCAGAAGAGGACCATGCAGATCACTTTCAACAAGTGTTATAGTTGGTGATCGAAAGTTGTATGCCAAATTTTCTAAATGTGAATTTTAGCTAAAATCAGTAGCATTCTTGGATCATATTATGTCTGATGAGTGAATAAGGCTTGATTCACAAAAGATATAAGATGCGAAAGATTGGCCAAGACCAACAACACCCACGGAAGTTCGGAGCTTCCTAGGCTTGGCATGCTATTACTGGAGGTTTGTTGTAGGTTTTTCTTCTATTCTACACCCCTAACAAAGATGACACATAAGGTAACTAAGTTCCAATGGAATGATGTGTGTGAAAGAAGCTTCTAGGAGCTAAAAAATAATCTAACTTCTGCACTTATGCTAGTACATCCAGAGGGTACTTATTGGTATGCACTATATTCTGATACTTCAGGAGTTGGCTTAGGGTGTGTACTAACACAGAAGGTTAGGGTAATTGCTTAATTGTCTAGGCAACTACAACCACATGAGAAAAACTACCCGACTCATGATCTCAAGCTAGCAGCAATTGTGTTTGTTTTGAAAATATGGTGCCACTATTTCTATGGCATCCATGTTGACATATATACTAATTATAAGAGCCTACAGTACATCTTTAAGCAGAAATACCTAAACTTAAGACACGGAGATGGCTAGAACTACTAAAGGATTACGATGTTGATATACTATACCATCCAGGAAAGGCAAATGTGGTAGCTGATTCTTTGAGTCGTAAGGCAATAATGAATACTGGTGATCAAGCTATGGTAAGACAAGGATTGACTAAGGATCTACGTTAGTTAGCCAGTTTGGGGGTTCGCCTTTGGGAGACTCCAAAAGAAGGCATTATTGTGCATAATGCTGCAGAGTCTTCATTGGTAATGGAGGTGAAAGAAAAATAGTTCGAGGATCCTATTCTATGATAGCTTAAGGAAAAAGTGAGTTAGGGTGCAATAAAGGGCTTTAACTTGGCAAAAAATAGAGCAATTTACTGCCAAAATAGATTATGTGTGCCTAATATTAATGGATTAAAAAAGAGAATAATAGAAGAAGCCCATCATTCCCAATATTCCATCCATCCAGGATCAACTAAGATGTACCATGACCTAAAGGGGATGTTTTGATGGGGAGGCATGAAAAAAGACCTTGGCAAATTTGTGTCTTAATATACAAATTGCCAATAAGTGAAAGTAGAACACCAAAAGCCAGGAGGTTATATACAGTGTATAGAGCTTCTAACATGGAAGTGGGATACGATTAATATGGATTTTGTTATGGGTTTGCCTCGCTCATCTCAGAAGTTTGACTCTATATTGGTAATAGTTAATAGACTCACAAAGTTAGCACACTTCTTGGTATTTAAGAGTGAGTATACAGCTGAAGAGTATGCTAAGCTATACCTCAAAGAGACAGTTAGGCTATACGGAGTCCCAATCTCCATTATATCTGATTGAAGAGCTCAATTCACTGTAAAATTTTGGAAGTCATTCTAACGAAGTTTAGGGACACAAGTGAATTTAAGTACAACATTCCACCCTCAAACAGATGGTCAAGCAGAATGCACCATTCAGACACTTGAAGATATGTTGCAAGCTTGTGAATTGGACTTTAAAGGTAGTTGGGTGGACCATTTACCACTTATTGAGTTTGCCTATAACAATAGCTACCACGCGAGTATCAAGATGGCACCTTATGAAGCTTTGTATGAAAGAAAGTGTAGATCACCAATTAGATGGTTTGAAGTGGGGGAAACTACCTTATTTGGGCCCAAAGTCATCACAAATCATTTGCGGAAGTCATCATAAATCATTTGCGGAAGGAAGTGTGATACAGCAGTGGCTAAAAATAGCCCAAAGTCATCACAAATCATATGCGGATGCTAGAAAGAGAGGACTGGAATTCTCAGTAGGGGATTGGGTATTCGTAAAGGTATTTCTAAGAAAAAGGGTTATGAGATTTGGTAAGAAGGGAAAACTGAGTCCACGCTACATAGAACCATATTAGATTATTAAGAAGTTCGGGCAGTTGCATATGAATTAGAGTTACCCTAAAAGCTTTCATTGGTTCATCCATTTTTCATATCTCAATGCTTCGTAAATGCATAGGTGACCCATCCCTTATCACTCCTATTGAGGATGTGCAGTTTATAAAACATCTCACCTATGAAGAGGTACCTATTGCTATTCTAGATCGTCAAGTTCGGAAGCTAAGGAACAAACAAATAGCTTCAGTTAAAGTACTTTGGAGGAACTAGCAAGCAGAAGAGATAATATGAGAGGTTGAGGACGCAATGAAATTAAAGTACCCTTGCTTATTTGAAGCTAAAGAGGAAGTCCAACACACATAATTGGGATACTAATAGGTACATGTGATTGAATACTTAATATGTTGTCAAAAGTTTATGTAAATACAGGTTTAAACTTGGTTACACTATCCAATTGTGCGAATATTCGAGGACGAATATTCCTAAGGGGGGAGGATGTAACACCCCAGACCTTACAATACTAGTACAATTCAAATAAAACATGACATGGTTTGGTCAAATTAGCACTAATTTTCAAAAATGCTTGAATGTTGTGTTAATGGGATATATATGCATCTAACACTTAAGATGGTTGAGCGTATACATGTTTTGGATGGAATTGAGGAGAGTATGACCTTAAATGAAGTCAAAGAATTAAGATGCTTGTAGGACTTAATAAGCTAGCAAGTGAGTCACCTACTTTCTTTGCTTAAATTTTCTAGCTAAATGGAGATGAGGCTCAACGTCAAATTTGTCCAAGTTCGATTATGAATAAAGTCTGTGTTAAAGGTATAACCTTGGCCCATGTTTTAGAATCATAAATGTGCTACATTTTGAGTCCAAGAAGTATAATAAAAATGGCCCAAACACATCACAACCCACTTGTCTAATTGGACCCAAAACTAAGTGAAGAGATATTGGAAAATAGGCAGCCCAAGCCCATCAACTTAGAGACCCATTTAGGCCCAAGTATGAGGGCCAACCTGGTGGATAACCAGCTTGATAATGTGTGGTGTGAGGTGGTAAAAACGTCAATGAAAGGTAGTATAAATACCTCTTTATAAAGAGTTCCAAAGCAGCTCCACAATTCAATCTCAACTTGAACTCACAAAAAAAGATAGATTTGTCTTCAAAGTTCTCTCAACTTTTCTTCACTTTGTAAAGCATCTAAAAGGAACTTCTAGGGTTCTTGGATAATCCCTAAACCTTCAAGTAAGTGGTAATTAAGTTTACACATGTTTCTAGTATGGTGTTTGTATGAAAAACAAGAAGTATATGCTAGTATGTCGGTGCTGGAAACTTTGGACCGATTATGTGCTGAAAGTTATTGCACCTTTTTCTTTTGTTTTGTTGATTTATCTATGGTTTGTGAGTGGTGTTATAAATAGAGCTTGGTGTTATTAACATTAATGGAGTTATAAACATCACCCTAAGGTTGTTACCCTGATTTTAGTTTCATTTAACAAGCGCGTTTTATCGAGTCATCTTAAGTGTCATGTTGGTTGGAACTTGAAGGTTGTTGTATATAAGGCGATTAGCTCACATTATTCATGACTTCTTAATTTCTGTTACAAGACTGTTTAAGGTCTTTTTATATGTGTAAATTTTGCTAGAACAGTGTGGTTAAAGTTAGAATAAGTTTGGAGTTTTCGACGTCGAAATGTAGCGAAGGAAGGTAACGTTATGCTATCCATTTTTAGATTGTGTGAAATTGGGATGTGTTTTGCTTTGTGGGCTATTGTAAGACTATTATGACATTAAAATAGGCAGTACATGATGTGTACATGCTAATTTTTCTTAGAAAATACGATTAGGGGCGGAAAGGTTAAAGGAATACACTCGGCTTTATAATCACCCGCTTGCTGCCCCTGTATTGTTTTCTTATGTGATTGGGATGCCAAAGTGTATCTATTGGATATTAATGCTAGTTTTATCACCTACTATGTTGTAGATAAGTATTTGGAGGAAGGAAAGGTTATCTTGAGATAGTAACAAGGTCCGACAATGAGGTATGTAAGGTTACTTGATTTCGTATCACTTGGCATGAAACATAGATCTCTCCTTGGTACATAAAGGCATTTACCAACTCTGACACAACTATTAACCATGTATCCACTCTTTTACATGTTCATATGAATCCATACATAGTCCCCTTCAAAACTGCATACATGTTTGGATACCAAGTTACTTGAGTTCTTGTTAAGGAGTAAAGTTCATGAGTTGTCCATTTCATATGCATTTCATCATTTGTGTAATGTACTCTTTTCATTTTCATGTTGTCTTGTGTGGTTATCCACATGTCACATGTTACATATATAGTCCTATAGCTCCAATATTATGGCCACCAAAAGAATTATCTCAAAGGTAATTAAAAGATAAAGTATACAATTTTGGTAGTTAGTAGCCCGAGGGGTGGAGATAACACCTAGCCAGGGATGATCTTATCAATGGTGGGTAGCCCGAGAGGTTGAGTATAACCTAGCCAGGGACGAACCGGATACAGTTTCACCACTAAATAGTTGGTTAATTTTTTTATAGCTATGCACAGATTATACAACAAAGGTAAAGTGATATAAAGAACATAAAGTACATGATTCATAGTATGAGCAAAGGTGGTCCCAAATCATACACCGGTGCGTAGTTTCATCTGAGTTATTACTTTATATATAGTATATCCTGTCTTACATACTCAGTACATTATCTTATAGTAACATCCCTTACGGGGGACCGACATTTCATGCTGCAGGTACAGGCTCTAGTATATCTCCCCAATAGAATTACAAGACATTCAGCAGCGGTTACTAAGCTTTAGGTTGCTTTGGGGCTTTGTATATGTCTAGAGCTTACGAGTTTTTATTGCACAGTTTGTTGAGGCGAGGCTTGTGCCGACCTTTATCAGACATTTTTCTTTATTTAGAGTCCTTGTAGAATATGTAAAGTAAAATGTGATCATATCTTGTAATTTAAATATCGTGGCCCTAACGGCCTAGTCATATACAGTTCCTTTTAACTTATTATCACTGTTTATCTGGTTTAAGGCATGTCAAAGGTAGAAATCTCTTATAGTATGTATAGAAAGCACATAGATATAGGTACTTTGGGGCATAGCAAAAAATGATATAGCAATAATTCAAAGTGACCATAGCGTGTTTTGAAAGCAGTCTTAGGTATATCCTGAGTCTTATCAGCAATGGGTGCCAGTCTGCCCTAACGGGACGTTGGGGCATGACACAAATGACATTACAAGAAGTTAAAAGTGACCATAGTATATTCTGAAAGTAGTCTTAGGTATATCCTTTTCCTTCACCCTCACTTGGTGATAATCTGATCTCAAGTTAATTTTTAAAAAGCATTTGGTACCCTGTAACTGATAAAATAAGTCCTCAATCCTAGGGAGGGGCATTTATTCTTAATTGTGACCTTATTCAATTGTTTATAGTTGATACACATTCTCAAGGTGCCATCCTTTTTGCATACAAATAATACTGGTGCACCCCAAGGGGACATACTAGGTCTTATGAAACCCTTCTCGAGTAAGTCTTTTAGCTGCTCTTTTAATTCATGCAACTCTGCTGGGTCCATTCTATATGGAGGGATAGAAATAGGTTGACTGCCTTGAAATAAGTCAATAACAAAATCTACCACTTGTTCTGGAGGTATGCCTGGAAATTCTTCAGGGAACACATCAACAAATTCATTCACTAATGGAACTGATTTAAGAGTTGGTAATTCTGCCTCTATGTCCCTCACTCTAACTAAATGACATATATATCACTTAGATATTATCTTTCTAGCCTTAAAATAAGAGATAAACCTCCCCTTTGGCACCCTAACATTGCCTTCCCATTTAAGAACTGTCTCATTTGGAAAGTGGAATTACACTCTTTTCGTTCGACAATTCATGGTGGCATAGAAAGAAGCTAACAAATCCATGCCTATTATAAAATCGAATTCCACCATTTCTAGCTCAATAAGGTCAGCCAATGTGTCACGATCACAAATGGTTACTACATAGTCATAATAAATCCTTTTAGCCATAATAGATTCACCAGTTGGTGTAGACACTTCAAATGGTTTGTTCAATAATTTGGGTGTTCTCTTAAGCTTCCCAGCAACTAGTGGGGTAATGTATGATAGTTTAGAACCTGGGTCAATCAATGCATATACATTATATGAAAAGATGGATAATGTACCAGTGACCACATCAAGCGAAGCTTCCAAATTTTGTCGACTCCCCTGAGCACAAGTGCAATTCTGGACTCTGCTAGAACTACCTGCCCCTCTAACACCTCTACCTTAACCCATAGGTGCTTACTGAACCCTACCTAATGGAGGAAATGATGATGATAATCCAACAACTAATCTAGTAGGTTGTGCTACATCATCCATACGTCTCCTCGGGCAATCTCTTATCATATGCCCAGGCGCACCACACCAATAACAAGTGTCTGACCCAATATGACATGTACCTTAATAACTTCTTCCATACTGTTTACAAGGCTGCATAGGGATCATTTGCTGGCCTGCCAAATATCCCGTTGTCCGGCAGCCTTGCCTTTCACTTGTTAGACCAAACTAATTTCTTTTAGATCCCTGAAGTTATGATGGAGCACTGGCTGCAAAGTAGGAAGATGATGGCCTAGGTGGTCTATTAGAAATCTAAGGCCTAAGGTCACCTTGGGGTGGTGTAAACTATCGTATACACCTGGCTCTCTTGGACTGTGCCCTTTTCTAACTCTTGTGTCCTTCTCCTTTGCCTCTAATCCTCTAATTTTTAAGAAAAAGCTTGCATTCTCACTATATCCATGTCTTTGTTTAAGGAAGTGATGGTACAGTCTCTGACTAGATATGTATCAATCTATCCACATATTGACGAACTCTATCTACCATAGTAGGAACTATATTAGGAGCACCTATATAGGGAATTAAATTGAAGGCTATCTTCCCTCACGCTCATATTCCATTGGTGGAGGTTCAAGAACTGACCTGCACGGGCCTCTCGGATCTCTAATGGCAAGTAATGGTCAAGAAATGCCTCTTTGAACTCCTTCCAAGTAGTTGGAGGTGCATGTATACCATTACATTGCTTCCAAGCTTCATACCACAATATAGCCACACCCTTTAACCTATATGTCGCTAACTCGACAACTTCTGTACCACTCACATGCATAACATCTAAAGTGCATTGAATTTGATCAATAAAGTCTTATGTATCTTCATTAGGATCTGACCCAGTGAAAGATAGAGGATCCAAATTTAAGAAGTCAGGTATCCTCGTGCCACCTACTCTATTCGCATCAACTACACCTATAACTGGACCTTCCTGTGTTTGACCTTGGCCAGCAACTATGCGAGTCAATACTTGGACTGTATTTCTTAAATCCTACACGGTAGTATTGATATGTGGTTCTAGGGGAATTTTACTACTTCTGAGGTCATCAGGAACTGGAGGAGTTAGAGATGTTTATGACAGAGACTCATCTTGAGCCTCATTTTATGGTCTTACTTGTTCCTGGTTTCTGGCATACTTGTTGTACACAATATTTAGGCGTTTGACACAATCCACCTATTACACTTAACTCTATCATACGATCTAAAGAACGAAAAGAAAGTAACAACTCCTAAATGCCATGTCGCCTCCTACTTATAAATATGGTGCATAACACATTGATAAACAAGACTTTACATAGACACAACTTTGTAGACTCCCTAGGATGACCCGCTTTGATACCACTTCTGTCACGCCCAAAGTACCATTAGGGCGGACTGTCACCTGTTGCCAATAAGGCTCGGGAGAACCAACCTATATCCATGAGCTTTCTATACATATTATAAGGGATTTCTACATTTGACATGTCTTTGATCAAATAAACAGTTATAACAAGCCAAAAGGAAATATATACGGCGAGCCCGTTACGGCCACGGTGTCTATAGTATGAGATATGACCACACTTTAATATACATAGTCTACAAAGACTCAAGATAAGGAGAAGTGTCTGATAAGGGTCCAGACAAGCCCCGCCTCGGCTAACTGTACAACACAAAAATATAAGTTCTAGATACGAAAAGCTCTGAAGCAAGCTAAAGCTTGGTAACAGCAGCTGAAAATCCTATACTCCTACTAGGGAGATCTACTAGCACCTATACCTGTAGCATGAAATGCAGGTCATCGTAAGGGACATTAGTGCAAGATAATGTAATAAACATGTAAGGTAGGAAATATTGTATATGAAGTAACAACTCATATGAAACTATGCACTTGTGTAGGATAAGAGACCACCTTTAGTTATACTGTGGGTTCACATACTTTATGTTCTTTTTATTACTTTACCTTTACTGTATAATCTATACACAACATGTAATACAAATAACCAGCTGACCAGTGATAAATTTATATCAAGATCGACCCTGTCTAAGCTTTTCCTTTAACCCCTTGGGCTACCCCCCGTGATAGGATCAACCCTGACTAGATGATTCGTCCACCCCTCAAGTTACCACCTATCGATAAGCAATATAGTTTATCTTTCAATTACCTTTGAGATGATTCTTTGGGTGGTCATAATATTGGAGCTATAGGATTGTAGATACAACATATGACACATAAATAATCATAAAAGACAAGACCATAATGAAAGGAATAAATTACACAAATAATGAAATGCATAGGAGGTAGAACAACACGTGAACTTTATTTAGTAGAACAAACTCGTGTATATTTATATCCAAGTATGTATGCAGATTTAAAGGTGACTATGTATGGGAGTATATAAACATGTGAAAGAGTGGAGACATTGTTAATAGTTCCATCGGAGTTGGTAAGTACATTTATGTGCCTAGGAGGGATCAATGTGTCATGCCAAATAATATAAAATCAAGTAGCCTTGCATACCTCGCTGAATGAGCTCGCTATTACCTCGAGATAACCTTCCCTTTCTCCATATATTTATCTATAATATAGTAGGTGATAAAACTAGCATTAGCAGCCAATAGATATATCTTGGCAGCCCAATCTCATAAAAAAAACTTACGGGCAGCAAGCGTATATTTGTAAATCCGAGCGTATTTTTTCAACCTTTACGCCTGTAATCATATTTTCTAATACACATTATCATATACATATTATATGCAGCCTATTTTAGTGCCATAAAAGTCTTAAAACAGCCCACAAAATACAACACATAACAACTCTACATAACATACAAATAGGCGGCATAATATTACATCCTGTCATTGTATTTTGACGTCGACAATTCCAAACCTATTCCAACTTTAACCAAACTATCCCCACCATATATACACATAAAACTGGTCTTGAAATAGTTCAAAAATAGTCCTAATAATAGGTGGAGGATGTGAGAGCATTGTTCTTAATCAATTAGCCCACAAGTTTCTATTACGAGCACAATTACGACGTCACACAAGAACTCACTTTCGTGGACTATAAAAATGGTACAATAACCTTTGTACATCATTATAGAACCAATACTCATTAATAACAGTATCCACCCTTCATAATCAATCCAACCAAAAAGACAAAAGCTTCCAAATAAATAAGAAAAACATACAACAACTTTTTGAACACATGTTGTCCAAAAGTTTCAGCATATACCTAACCAACATAGTATAAGAAAACCATACTAAATACATAAGTAAACTTACTTACCATTACCTTCAAGATGTAGGTCTTCTCCAAGAATCTTAAAAGCCTACTTGTGGTTACTTTGCAAGGTTAAGAAAGTATACAGAGAAAGCTTGTGAAAGCTAATTTTTTTTTCCAAGTTAACAATGACTTAAAGGCCAACTTTATTGTGTGGTTAAAGCCTCATATTATCAAGGTAGTGATGCATCATCTTGGCCCTTTCAATGGGCCTAATTGGGTTCCAAAGTTGATGGGCCTTGTCTACCTATTTTTCCTAATTCCTCTTCATTTAGTTTTCTGCCCAAATAGTCAAGTGGGTTGTGATGTACTTTGGCCCTTTTGATTTCCTTCTTGGGCTGAAAATATAGTCCATTTATGATGCTAAAATATGGGCTAAAATTACACCCTTAACATAGACTTTATTCATAATTGGACTTGGACAAATTCAAAATCAGTCCACATCTTCTTTTAGCTAGCAATTTAAGCTAATCAAGTAGGTGAGTCACCAGCTAGCTTCCTAAGTATAAGGGCATCCCCTTGATCAGGAAAATGTTTGCAACTGAGATGTTCAAGTTACCAACAATTTG
>JAOTQJ010112440.1:0-11008 GCA_025642045.1 Solanum sejunctum | reverse complement strand
ACTCGTGAACTTTACTCCGTAACAAGAACTTATGTAACTTGGTATCCAAACATGTATACAGTTTGGAAAGGGAATATGTATGGAATGATATGAAAATATGAAAGAGTGGATACATAGTTAACAGTTGTGTCGGAGTTGGTGAATGCATTTATGTACCAAGGAGAGATCTATGTTTCATGCCAATTGATACGAAATCAGGTAACCTTACATACCTCATTGTCGGACCTTGTTACTATCTCAAGATAACCTTTCCTTCCTCCAAATACTTATATACAATATAGTAGGTGATAAAACTAACATTAATAGCCAATAGACACACCTTGGCATCCCAATCACATAAGAAAATAATAAATGGGCAGCAAACGGATGATTATAAACCTGAGCGTATTTCTTTAACCTTTCAGCCACTAATCGTACTTTCTAATACACATTAGCATGTACACATCATGTACAGCCTATTTTTTGTCATAACAGTCTTACAACAGACCACAAAGCACATCACATATAATTCCGCACAATCTAAAAATGGACAGCATAACACTACTTTTATTTTTGCTACCTTTTGATATCGACAACTCCAAACCTATTCCAACTTTAACCAAACTGCTCAAGCAGCATTTACACATATAAATAGACTTAAAATAGTTTTATAACAGAACTTAAGAAGTCATGAGGGACGTGAACTAATAGCTTATACACAACAGCCCGCAAGTTCCAATCAACATGACGCTTAAGATAACACAATAAAACGCGCTTGTTAAATGAAACCAAAATCAGGGAACCAACCTTAGGGTGATGTTTATAACTCAAAAAATGTTAATAACACCAAGTTATCTTCATAATACAACTCAAAAACCATAGATAATTCAATAAAACAAAAGGAAAAGGTGCAGTAACTTTCAGCACAGAATCTGTCCAGATTTTCCAGCACCAACATACTAGCATAGACTTCTTTTTTTTCATAAGAAAATCATACTAACCATATGTGTAAACTTACTTAAC
Organism: Solanum sejunctum; assembly: GCA_025642045.1. Classification (NCBI taxonomy): domain Eukaryota; kingdom Viridiplantae; phylum Streptophyta; class Magnoliopsida; order Solanales; family Solanaceae; genus Solanum; species Solanum sejunctum. The sequence continues at coordinate 10,006 of JAOTQJ010112440.1, read as the reverse complement.
ACTTACTTAAAGTTTAAGGACTTATACAAGAACCCTATAAGTCCCTTTTAGCTACTTTTACAAAGTGAAGAAAAGTTGAGAGAACTTTGAAAACAAATCTGTCGTTTTTTGTGAGTTCAAGTTGAGATTGAATTGTGGAGCTGCTTTGGAGCTCTTTATAAAGAGGTCTTTGGCCGATCTTCCCTTGACCTTTCGAACACCTCATACCACACATTATCAATCTAGTTATCCACCAGCTTGGACCTCACACTTGGGCCTAAATGAGTCTCCAAGCTGATGGGCTTGGGCTGCCTATTTTCTAATTTTCTCTTCACTTAGTTTTGGATCTAATTAGCCAAGTGGGTTGGTGTATTTGGGCCCTTTTTGATATTCTCCTTTGGCTGATCATATATCCCATTTATGATACTAAAATATAGTCCAAAGTTAAACCCTTTACACGGACTTTATTCATAATAAAACTTGGACAAATTCGACGTCGAGCCTCATATCCGTTTAGCTTGCAAATTTAAGCTAAGCAAGTAGGTGATTCACCTGCTAACTTCCTAAGTACTACAAGTACCTCAATTCTCTTACTTCATTTCAGGTTGTAATCTACTCAATTCGATACAAAACATGTATATACTCGACCTTCTTAAGAGTTAGATACACATATAACCCATTAACACGAAAATTCAAGCACTTTTGAAAATTAGCGCTAATTTGACCAAACCATGTCATGTTTCATTTGAATTGTACAAGAAGTGCAAGGTGTGGGTGTTACATATTTGTGCTAATTATTACTTAGGGATTGAAATATTCAATTAAAGTATGACTTATATCACAAATGGAATATAAAAGTTAAAACTCAATTAATCTTAATCAGGTAAATTAGCTTATTTCAAGACAACTCTCCATTTGAACTTAATGCATAATATATACATGTAATCAAATTTAGTGTCAGCAGTAAAACCACCTCGATAATATTGCTGGTACTGATAACCATGCTTCCCTCACAATAAAATCCCTTCTACTCGGTTTAATCCAACACAGTGCATATAATCATTTATGTTTCTTCATTTTATCTGTTTCTCCTCCTTGTCCTTGTTCTCTTCCTTTCCTTTTTTTTTCTATTTCTTTATGGAGTCTCATCGTAATTGTCACGATCCAAGAATAGTGCCTAGATGTGACACGATGAATAGAAACTCAAAGGAACACCAAATAAGCTTCTTAGCATATCAATCACACATCCTTGGTAAACAAAATAAATAACAACAAGAGATACAATAAAAAATGAAGTGGGACTAAGGGAAATCTTGATATTCATAAAAGCACAAAAGACTTAAGCTCATAGCATAAGTATATCATAATATCCAACAACACTTTTAAACTTGGAATGAAGCCAGGCAAGACACTTTCGGGACTCACCCTCATAATAACAAGTATTAAACATAATGAAGTCTCAAATTAACAAGAGTAATGTAGATAGTGTCCTCGGACTTGGGGACTCACTAATGCTTATCTCTGAAGTACCGAACTAGCCACGTGAAGGATGATTTGTAACAACTCATCTTAAGAGGAGATGTCCCACGTCGGTAAAACACAAGAGAGATGTTGGGTATATAAAGTAACAGACTGGTCTATATACTATAAGGCGCCTTTTGTGGTGAGCCCAAAGGGATAAATCCGTGATGGACCAGGCCAAGAGTGGATAATACTTCATAGTGTTGAACCAGGTTATTACAGATGGTATCAGAGCCACTCTTACATCAACCTTGTCAATATGGGGCTAGAGTTCAACTGAGTTTAGGTGAATACTATTAGGTTGGGCAACCCTCAGCGAGGACACTAAGTACATAGAGGGGGTATATGTAACAACCCATCTTGAGAGGAGATATCCCACATCAGCAAAACACAAGAGAGATGCTGAGTATATAAAGTAATAGACTGCTCTATATACTATGAGGCGCCTTTTGGGGTGAGCCCAAAGGAATAAATCTGTGATGGGATAGGCCCAAGAGTGGACAGTGTTGGGCCAGATTATTACAGATGGTATCAGAACCAATCTTGTGTCAGCCTTGTCGATATGGGGCTAGAGTTCAACTGAGTTTAGGCAAATCACATGAGGTAGGGCAAACCTCAACGAGGACACTGAGTCCATAGAGGGGATGTATGTAACAACCCATCTTGAAAGGAGATATCCCACATCAACATAATACAGGAGAGATGTTGGGTATATATAGTAATAGACTGGTCTATATACTGTGAGGGGCTTTTTGGGTGAAGCCAAAAGGATAAATATGTGATAGACTAGTCCCAAGAGTGGACAGTATTGGGCCAGGTCATTACATATAGTATTAGAGCCACTCTTGTGTCAGCCTTGTTGATGTGGGGCTAGAGTTCAACTGAGTTTAGGCAAATCCTATGCGGTGGGGCAAGCCTCAGCGAGGACACTAAATCCATAGAGGGGGTGTATGTAACAACCCATCTTGAGAGGAGATATCCCATATCAACAAAACAAGGAGAGATCCTGGGTATATAAAGTAATGGACTAGTCTATATACTTGAGGCACCTTTTGGGGTGAGCAGAAAAATGTAAATCCGTGATAGGCTAGGCCCAAGAGAGAATAATACTTCACAGTGTTGGGCCAGGTAGTTGCATGATCGAATGGAGCTCCGATCCCTATATGGTAATAACATGTAGGCATAGAGTATACGTTAGTACTTTTGAATATACTAAATACGTGAGATGCAATGTAACAAGACATAAGGCAATATAATCAAAATGCATAATCATAGGCAATAGAATTATAATCTCAATATGGTATGCATGATTAACTCATAATAAAATATGCTTGTAAATTATTCATCTTGCACAGTATATATAACATATATATGTGGGAAGAGACCTCAACTGACATAGAATAAGCAGCTACAACTTGGAATCCGAGGCCTGACACCCCCAACAAAGTGTGGTCTACTTGCCAAGGCAAGCCAAACATGATAACATGAACTACATGGATCCACTAGTATAGAAAGGGTAATAATCACAATCCTATGGTGGCACATACTTTATTACAATAAACAATTAAGCATCAATTTGTGCTAAGTTAAATTCGACCGAATACTTAAAATAATAATAACTTGTAAGAAACATGGATACATGAAATGAGTAGCTCTTGAAATATGCTTAACCTCTAGAGGTGAGCCTAACTTGAATATGAGGAGTAGATTATAATGATACATGACCCCTTTGTTTAACATGAATCGCTCACAAGAGGTAAAAAGAAAATCTTGAAATAGAGCTTAACTTGATACTTGTAGAATCATCAATACACTTCATTAATACAATATGTGCTTGAAAGCCCTTAATAATCATGAAGTTACTTGGCTTGTAAATCATATAATAGATCATCAATAACTTGAGAATTCTTGTCATGTCATTTTATCAAAAACAATTGGTGGATTCATGATACTAGTTCAAAATTATACAATTCAAGAGTGAAATAGGATGAGTAAACTCAATGCAAATCTTCCTACCATGTAGTAAATCCTCATGTAGGGTACCTTGAAATCCATTACAAAAGCTTATGGTAATTCATAGTTTCATAGCTCAAAACATGCATAGTCTCAATAGATGTAATCAAATCATGGTATAAGCTTGAAATAAATAGTCATGCATAATCAATCTATACTTCATAAAACCCCAACATAACTTAATTCATATTTGATAATAAGAGATACTCATAGGTAATATAACTTGAAAACATGCAATTTCCATGAAAAGGGAAGGTTGAGCTCCATGGGTGAAAGGGACCCAATGGATGAAACCCACATACCTTAAACCTTGAATTTTTTGAGGTGAACTTGAAGTAGTTTTAGAGCTTGAAATAAAATCCTTGAGCTCCAAAGTTGAATTTGAGATCCTTAGATTTGAATCAGAGAATTGATAGAGCCTTAGAGAGGGTCTAAGAGAGGGTTTTGTGAGTTATAGAGTTGAAAAATGGCTAAGTATGGATAATTTTATGCGGCTATGACCCCCAATGTCCTTGGGCGTATAAGAAAAACTAAGGAAAATATTGTACAGTTCCACATATAGTCTGCGACGTGGACCAAATGCTAAGGAGGAAATGTACTGCTCAGCGCCCCTGGCATGTTACAGATAGGGCGCGGATGCTTTGTGGAAATCAAACAACAACAACAGCAACATCACCCCAATGCCTCAAAGGCTCCCGCCCATTGCGGGGTAAGGGGGGGTCAGATGTACGCAACCTGACCCCTATGTTTAAAAACATAGCAAAAATTTTGTTTTTGCTACGGCTCCTCTAAAATTTGGGTTATACCCATTCCCTACTCAATGTTTTCCCTTGATCGAGAATATGAAGTCGAATTTTCGATATCACGTATGAATTTTGAGATATATGAAAGTTATGATTATGGGCATTCCGAAGCATATTTTTAGGGCATTTCAGTAATGTGGATGTTGTTCAAGAGGTGAAAGTCAAGATTGAAAATGCTAAGGAGGAATTGAAGAGAAATGCGAAAAAGGTGCAAGAAAAATTCCTCCAGCAGACATCAAGGATTTCTAAGAACTGGGGCTAGTCACTAATTTGGGGGAATTAGGAGATACCAGTTACGAGAATGTTGACTTAATTTTGATTCTATGTTATTTCATTTCTCCCAAAGAGATGAAGAGAAGGTCCTTGTAATTAGTCCTTATGTTCATGATGCAAAAGAAACTGTTAATCCTCTAGTAGTGCTTCCTTTGACTGATTCGTCATTGGTGGATTTAGAAAAGCATAGGGAAATTCCTACCCTAAAAGAGATTGCATCAGGTGGGGAGGGATCATCGTTTACAACTGCAGGAGCTAATTGGGATTTCGAATGGATGAAGTGGATCTGGTCAGCTTGCACCTATGAAGAGTACAAATGCTTGCATAATCAAGATAGATAAAATCCCCGGCTATATAGGTGTCGACAATCAGGCGCTATTTGGTTATTAGTTAGAATTATGAATGTATTGGTTATGCAGGGTTAAGTTATGTAGGTATTAGTTATGCAAAGTTAAATTATGTAGAATTTAAAAGAAATTAATGAGCTAATTCTTCTTCTTACTTCCAAAATGTTTAATGAGCTAGTATTCATTACTAGATAAATGCTCGTGCTTTGCACGGTGATGAACTTTGCCAGTGCTTTGCATGGTGATGAACTATCTCATAATCTTACTCATGAGCATTTGATAATATATGTGGTTGGTCCATAAAAAAATAGGGTTCTTAAGTTTCTTCATGCTAACGGAATTCACCTATTTCTAAGAGACATGATCAATATTTTCTAAATGAACGTTCCCTTGAATTTATTTTGGTGTTTCACTGCAGAAAAAGTACATGTGTATGTAATTAATATTCCAATTACAACTTTATTATTTACGACACACATAATTCTATCATTAGAGCTGGCATTGCCAGACTATCTTGTTGTGTTGTTTCAGAGAAGAAAAAACAAAAACACTCACGCCATTCCAATAGATATATAACCACCAAACTGAACTACTTAAGAGTTCATTATTAAATACAAACAAATTGAAACAAGATTGACACATACATGGTATTTAGGAATCTACATCTATGACACATGTATAATGCACTTTAACCTCTAAATTACTAAAATGCTAACTATACACTGATATTGTATTAAAATAAGGCTAGATGCATAATATTTCTCTTTAATTTTTCAAGTATAGACACCGGTATCTAAGCTTTAGTAAAGTGTTTCAATAAATCACTTTTGATTTAAATTTTGAAAAAAAATAAATCAAACAAGGTTTTATGCTTTATTTTGACAAATGCATATAATTAAAGGAAATGACACATTTTATTTAGTTAACTTAACTACATAATAAATAAACAGAACACGCACAAAAAAAAAATCAAAATTTGAATTCAATGTGTCTAGCTAATTATTATGTGGGGATTGAAATTTTCAGTTGAAGCCTGACAGTTCTAGAATATAAAAGGAATATATACATTAAACTCAACTAATCTTAACAGGATAATGAGGTAAACTAGCTTATTTTAAGATAACTTTTCACTGAATTTAATTCATGATGTATACATGTAATTACATTTAGTGTCTGTTCCTCCTGCTCTTTCTTTTTCTTCTTTTGTACTTTTGCTTGGTTTTCTTCACTTTTCTTCTCCTCTCTGTTACTTTATGGAGTCTCTTCGCAATGAGGATGGTGTTCCGGAGATGAAAGTCAAGATTTAAGACGCTGAGGAGGAAATGAAGAGAAAATTAAAAAATAATTCAGATGAAATTCTTTCGATAGACGTCAAGGATTTGGAAGAACTGCAGACGATCACTGGGTGGGATCAGGTGACACCGGTTATGAGAATGTTTGTCTTAATTTTGATTATGCGTTATCTGATTTTTTTCCCTACCGATGAAGAGAAGGTGCAGGTAATTACCCCTTATGTTCATGATTGGAGGAAATTATTGATCCTCTAGTGGTTCTACCTCCAGCTAATCCATCATTGGTGGATTTGGAAAAGCGTATGAAAATTTGTCCTCCTAAATAGATCGTATTAGGTGGGGAGGGATCATCATTAATAACTATAGAAGCTAATTGGGATTTCGAATGGATGGAGTAAATATGGTCACCTTGCAATTAAGAAGAGTACCAACACTTGAATAAGCAAGATATATAGCTAAAATTCCTGGCTAGTAGATTTAATTTGTGTAAAATCCCCAGTTATATAGGTGTGGACAATTAGGGGTTGTTTGGTTACTAGTTAGAGTTATGAATGTATTAGTTATACAGGGTTAAGTTATGTAGATATTAATTATGCAATGTTAGATTATGTAAAGGTTAAAAGAAATTAATGAGGTAATTCTTTTTCTTAATTCAAAAACGTTTAACGAGCTAATATTCATTACTAGGTAAATGCCCGCACTTTGCAGGATGATGAACTATCTTATAATCTTATTTATGAGCATTTGATAATATATGTGGTTTTATTTCGTGTTCAATTGACATATGGTACACGGCTTGAGATTGTTGGGCGGGGCTTGGCTTCTTAAAAACAAATAATCCTTACAAGTTTAAAGGGCTGATTATATATCAAGCCATAAAATTAAATAACTTATGCAATTAATTATAATCATAATGTATGGATCAACATATAAAGTAACTTTGACTAATTTAATGAAGGACTCATTATCTCCTTTCATTGTACTACAATTTATTAAGTAACTTGGACTAATTTAATAAAGTACTCCTTATGTCCTCCCATTGTACTACAATTTATCGAGTAACTCTGTCTATCAAAATTTGAACAAATGAGAAGAGATTATCTTTTATAACTCTCTTCATTAAGTACTAAGTCTCATTTCGTGACCATCATACATCATTCATTGTAATTTATAAAATTTTTCTTATGTTACCATCTAATCCCATATTAAATAATTTTGTTGTGGTTATTTTGAATTTTTAGACATGATCATATCTTGAAGTTACTATTAAATTGATTAACTAATCTTAATAATTGTCTAAATTAGCTTACTTTTAGATAACTCTTTATCAAATTTAATGCATAATACTTGATTCTTGTAACCGACATGTAATAAGTGAAAAAACTCAAGATTTGATTCTTTTTTATTTCTCTTCTCTTTTTACAAAACATTCTATGAAAAAACAAACAAAAAAATCACATATATAATGCTCCTTTCCTCCTCCTCTTCCTTCTTCTTCCTTTGATTTGTTTTCTCTGCTTTTTGTCTTCTCTCTATTGCTTTATGGAGTCTCTTCATAATGAGGATTGTTTTTGGGAGACAAAAGTTGAAATTGGTAATGCTGAGGAGGAAACAAAGAGAAAATTAGCAAAAGGTTCAGGTGAAATTACTGCGGCAGACGTTATGGATTTCAAAGAACTGGGTCCCACTGATTTTGGGGAATTAGGTGACAACATTTATGAGAATGCTGGTGTTGATTTTTATTTTGTATTATATGAGTTTTTCTATGCAGATGAAGAAAAGGTGCAGGTAATTACCCCTTATGTTCATGATGGGAAGGAAATTGTTAATTCTTTAGTTGTGCTGCCTTTAACTGATCCATCATTGGAGGATTTGGAAAAGCAAATGAAAATTCCTCCTCCCGAAGAAATCGCATCTGGTGGGGATCATCATTAACAACTATCGGAGCTAATTGGAATTTTGAAGGAATAGAGTGGATCAATCTGGTCACTTTGCAGTTATAAAGAGTACCAACGCTTGTATAATCAAGATAGATAAAATTCTTGGCTAGTAGATTTAATTTACGTAAAGTCCCAAACTACATAGGTTTGGACAATTAGGTGTTATTTAGTTACTGGCGAGTCTTGAATGTATTAGTTATGCAGGGTTAACTCAGGTATATGTTATTTATGTAAGATTAAGTTATGTAGAGTTCAAAAAAAAAAATTAATGAGATAATTCTTCTTCGTAATTCTAAAATGTTTAATGAGTTAATATTCACTATTAGGTAAAATGACTTTTGCACATGCGAATTTTGAGTTGAAATTTTTGAAAGACATCTCAAAGTTCTTGAATTTTGATTTGTTTAAAGAGAAGATATGAGAGCTAAAGATTGTCCTACTAGGCATGCCAATTTGTAAGCAACTAAGTTTTATTTTTGAAAAATAGCAATCAAGAAAGGAAAATAACAAATAATGATATTTATATTTAAATAAGTTGTGCGAATGTTACAATCTTTATAAAATCTTAAGAAGATATAATCCTCAAAGTCTTCTCTTCACAATCTTCAACTCAATAATTTACCTTGTTCTTGAATTGATGAAACACTTGTAGCTCAACACTTTGAGATGAAGACTTCTTTGTATGCAAGACTTGCAGATCACCACTGAAGAACACAAATTTCTATGTATTTCTGTCTGTCCTTTGATCCTATGAAGACTCCTTCATATAGGTATGAGCTACGGTTTGTAGGGGTACTTTGGTCCTGTTTAAGAGATTTGGGCTTTAGACTTAAAGACTATGAGTTAGGCTCATCTTGTCGACTTAATGGACTGGCCTAAATATAATTTGGGCTTTGTTTAAGTGATTTCATTTTAGTTTGAATTTTGATACAACCTTGTTAATCAATAATTTGATTTGATTCATATTTAATATGAATTTTATCAATAAAACTTATTGTCTACAATAACTTTCATCATCTTATCTCTGTTTGGTGAGGTAGATTAATTCATGGTGGTACATTTATAATACATCTCTTAAATTGTATAAAATAACAATTTAATATATATATATATATATATATATATATGATATCGTTGGTCGTTTAATTTCAGCTTATTACTTGCTCCCTTTGCTGGTGCATTGCCTATTTGCTTTTTTTTTTGTTTATAGTGAATAACGTGCTGGGATCCTAATTTTTATATGCCTTGGATTATTTACACATGCACTTGTGCCTTGCTTGCTTGTTTTGTCCTAAGAATGATTTTTGCTACTTTTATCGTATTTATATTCTATCATTTATTTTTCATTATTAGTCATTTGTCTCATTTTCTTTTTTCTTTTTTTCCATATCTAGTTTCTTTGGCTTAGGAGGATTGATTTATGAGACGAGGGATTTTCGAAAATAACCTCTTTATCTATATTAGGTTGTGGTAAATTTTATGTACATTTTACCCTTCCCAAACTCCACTTATGGGATTCCAATGAATATGATGTTGTTATTATTTATATAACTTTTTAGATATCTAGATTTCTTGTAATCTATATTTGAAGAATATCATTGGACAATATATGAAAATTACATGCTTTGAAGGTAAAGAAAGGTACATCACAATTCTTTTCTGCAAGGACCCAATTCTCGTGAGACTTTATTGATACTCAAAATCAAGATTTTGGAGGTGTGTGACCCATAGGGGATATTTGTGCATGACTTTGTATGGCTTAAGAAGTAATTTTGGGCTTGTGTCTTTCCATAGTACCTCCCATGGGTCGTGGTCCTCACCACTAGTTGTGGAAGGGA
>JAOTQJ010112409.1:0-11009 GCA_025642045.1 Solanum sejunctum | reverse complement strand
AATGCTATTTTTCCATTAAATGTCATGGGTGTTATTTTAGATAATTTGACGTATGAAGAAGTTCCAGTAGAGAACTTGGATAGACAAGTGAAGGGGTTAAGGAACAGAAGGTTGTTTCTGTTAAGGTCCATTAGAGGAATCAACAAGTCAAAAGTGCTACATGGGAGGCCGAAGCGGACATGCAAAAGTGATATTCCTATCTCTTCCATTCTACTTAAGCCTAAGATACTAATTCGAAGTCTTGTATGTTATTTTATGTCTTATGTTTCAGCCCCTATGTAATTTCCATCTATTAATGTTTATGTTGACAAAGTTTATGGCGATTTTAATACTTACGTTGAGACTCTTGAAATGATGTTTTAAGTGCATTTTTGCATCCTTATGTGGGCTGAAATTATCTTCTTTACATTTCTCATATATGTTTCTTTGACATTCCGAGATAAATGTTCCCAAGGGGGAGATATTGAAACGACCCTAAAAAAGTGGCTGAAAATGTGCCTCAAAAGTGCTTGAAATCATAATTTCCATATATCTCAAAATCCTTGCATAATATTTGAAAATTCAACTTCATATTATTGATCGGGGAGAAAAATTGAGTGAGAAATAGGTTTAACCCCAATTTTAGAGCAACCGTAGCAAAATTTGATTTTTTTAAATTTGCACAAAACAGTGGTGATCCGCAATGGTACAGCGATGTATAGTCATTCGCAAACCAGTGTAAAATTTGCCTCCACAATAGGTCCGGCTCGTAGACCAGACGTGTACCTATTTATTTAGTTGCCAGTGATTTTTATCTCAGTCCAAGGCTTTTGGATCTTAGGCCTAAGTCTTCCCATGCACAAAAATACTTATACTTAGCCATATCTTACCTTTATATCATATAAGAATTTTCCAATACTCTCTCAAATACTTAAACAAATACTTCAAGCAAATTTTAAGTCCCAAAACTCATCCACATCTTAAGGATTTCACTCAATCTTCAAGTCTCCATTTCCAATCTTCATTAAGGATTCTCCAAAGTCAAAGTATGTAGGTTTCATTCGTGGTTTCCTTCACCCATGGCGCCTGAGCTTCCTTTTTACCTAAATCTCATGTTTGTAAGTTGATTTACTTATGAGTTTTACTTACTATGAAATTGATTGTAAACTATGTTGGGGTTACATGAAATTGTGACTGTTTAAGCATGTTTTGAGCTATAACTCTATGATCTATTATGGAATTTGATGAAGGATTTTGATGTATATTTCTTAATGGTATTACCAAGTATTTATGGGTGGTTTTACATCAAATTTTCTTACATGATTTCATCCTTGAATTCCATTATTTGACACTAGCACTACACATCCTCCAAGTGTTTGATAGAATCTCCGTATTTGATTCCTTTAGATATTGAAGGTCCAATGCATGTCTCATAAGTTGAGTGACTTTATAATCATTGAAAGAATGTATGTATATGTTATTTTGCTCTATAGTGTTGTGAGTTGACCAAGCCTCTCTCGGGAAGTAGTAGTCACGTGCTACCGGATTGAGGGGCATGTACCCCGATAACCATATTGAGGGATTTGTGTCTCGATTGCCTCGCTCAAAAGGTAGTAGGCTTATGCTATTGGATTTTTGGGTATGTAACCCAATAACCATATTGAGGGGTTTGTACTTGATTGCCTCACTTTTGACGTAGTAGGCCCATGCTATCGGATTGGGGGATATTTATCCCAATAACCACGTTGAGGGGTTGGTATCTTAATAACAGTATTGAGGGCTTTGTACCTCATTCGCCTCTCCAAGGAAGAGGTAGGCCTTGGATGCCCTATATTGATGGTCTCTCCTTACATATGTATTGTGTCCAATGTAAGCATGATTTACTCTAAACATTATCCATGCATGCCATATTGTTATATGCATATTTATTGCCTAAGTTTATACATTTCGATTATGTTGTCAATCTCTTATTGCATTACATCCTATATACTTAGTACATTCCAACATACTAATGCATACTCTACTCCTACATGATGTCACTATGTAGGAACCGAAGGCCCACTTGATCTTTCTCCTCCACGTGGCTAGTATGATTTCTCTTAAGCAAGTTTGGTGAGTCGTCCATTCTGAGGACAATGTCTTAGATTCCATGTCATGTATTAAGAATCTTTCCTTTGATATATGGTTATGACTAAAAGGGATGAGCCTGGTTGCTTGTCTTGGTCCCCCGCGCCTATCTATGTAGAAGAGATGTTGTTGGAACCTTATGATATATTAATGCTATACTCTATTGTGATTAATATGTTTCTATGATATGAATGATGCCTCTTAATCACATATTCCCTTTTTACTACTCTTGTTATTGATTTTAATGCTTCTGCGACCAAAGATGTGTAATGATATATAAAGAGGCCTGTTTGGGGCCCCTTCGGGGTCCCCCTTCGCCATGTCACGTCTAGGCCCTAGGCTTGGGTCGTGACACATACTATAATTTTTATTTTTGCAGAAAAACGTTTGTGATACAAATTACTAAAAATTTTATGCTAAGGTAGATTAGTGGTTCTGGACCCTTCAGATTTTTTATAATCTTCATATAATTTTGATATATGATATACTACTAACTCGTGATATTTTTATCCATTACATTTCATCTTTTGACATTTATTTTATTATTTCAGTTCATACAATTTTATGTTCAAAATTTTCCCGTATGGTATATTTCAATATGATGAACAATTGATGAAATTCTTTAAATACGTTATTTTATAAGATTGGTTATAAAATGATATTAGGTGTTTTATTCAAATAGTATAAGTTTATTTTTTAAAGTTGTGATACTATAGTTGTTTGGATTAATACTTCCTTTGTTTGTTTAGATTTTATAAGATATATTTTATTTTATGAATTAATATTATATATAAGTTAGCATTTGATAGACGCTAACGCCTATAATAGGGTCCCCTTTTCTATCAATATTGTGAACTACATATTTATGAATGAATATTGTCATTATTATGATGGCTATGCATTTGCTTATTAAAGGTTACAACTTTTAGCGTCAAATTAAGTTGGTTTACTAGACAAAAAAGTTGGAAGCTAAATAGGTGAAATTAGATGTTTTCACAAGGATATTCTAGCCTTTTTAATTGCCACCAAGTATTGTATTTAAAAATATGAATTTTTAATGACAATTTTATTGATGTTATCGGCTATAGAAATGGACACTACAAGAGCATAATTACACATTTTAAATTTGATTTAATAAATATCTTAATTAACACTAAAACTAATGCATTTTAGCGACAATTTCATTTAATTTAGCAACTATAAAAATCAACGCTACATGAGCATAACTAACTTTTTGAATTTTTTTGCAGTCATTTTAGTTGCCGCAACCGATTTCTACTAAAATAGATTTGTTTTAGAGGAAACTTAATTGAATATTCCAAGTATAAATATGGACACTATATGAACATGCCTAACTACCTTGGATTGGGTTTAGCAACAATCTTAACTGTCAGAATCGATTGCCACAAAATTAAGTGAGTATTAGCGGCAATTAAGCCTATCTTTACCAGCATTTGCCATAAAAGCTGCAAGAGCCTTTGCCGACCCTCGATACAGTGGCCAAAGTTCATTGGTTGGTAAAGGCTATAACGACCATTATTATTATCACTAATATAATTTTTATTTCCCACTAAATTCTCTTTTTGTTGTAGTGATTGCCATATGTACTTAAGAAGCTTGTTTGGGATTCCCTCGGGTTTCCTATTTGTCGTGTCACATCTAAGCCCTAATCTTGGGGCATGATAGTGTTACCACTATTACTAGCCGACACTAAGATCACAGTTTCAAGTGGATTGATCCAAATTTTTCAAAATCGTGGCTTGTTTACGGGTCTACCTTCTGAGGATCCTTGTAGCCATCTGCACAATGTACCATTTGTTTGCAAGAGCGTGATGCGAATGCAAAATCTTTTCGTACATATTGTTAGGTTATGTGTGTTCCCTCTATCTCTTACTAGTAATGCAAAGGTATGGCTATTGGAACTCCCAAAAAGCTGAATCACTAGTTGGGTGGATTTACAGAAGGCCTTATTGGAAAGGTACTTCCTGAGGTCAAAGAATCTCAAATTAAAGGATCAAATAAACAATTTCGAATAGTTACCTGATGATTCAATTAGTACAATATGGTATAGTTTACAAAGTGTTTGAGAACCATTCCAGACCACAAAATTGTAAAGATGCCATGGTAGATATTTTGTACCGTGCCCTTGATGAAAAAGTCAAGCTTGTGCCGATACTATAATGGGGTCATGTTCTTGGATCAACCGTTCATAAGGATCGTTGAGAGAATGACGCAAGTGGTTCAAAACCAACCGTGCATGGGGGCAAATGGAGAGAGCTTCTACAAGGAGCTCATGTACTTTTAATGTTAGTTTAGAGCAAGCTAAGATCAATGAGAAGATCATGCAACAACTTGCTCAATTTTGCACAAGTGTGGATTCGATGGTTAAGCAAAATCAAGAAAGAGTGCTTGCGGTAGTCCAATAACCTCCTAGAGCACCCATGTATGAAGAGCATTACTATGATGAGGATGTTTGTTTTGTGAGTAATCAAGTGGTGGGTTTTTGGAACAATGCCCAAGGGTCCAATTCGGACTATTGACATCAAGGTTCAGGAAACCAAGGTCGGAACTGCAACTGAAAAGTGCTTATAGAGATAATTGTGGTGGTTATTGTGATAGGAATATGGTTCTAGAAGCTGAGTAGGGTAGAAGATATGGTTTTAGCAATGGTCCATATGTGCCAACCTATAATCGTGATGTTGGTCTAGCAAATGTTGACTGATTGATGAAAAGGGCCGAAACACAAGATGAGAGTTTAAAAGGAATAAATCTATTATCTCCAGCATAAATCAAATGATAGAGTCTCATTTGGTAGCCATTAAGCAACTTGAGCAACAATTCAGCCAAGTGTCTGCTCAATTGAATCAATACCAAAATGTTACATTGCAAAGCAATATGGTTCAAAATCTGAAGAATGATGCACATGATTGAAACACCCCCAAAAAGTGCATGAAATGTGCCTCAAAAGTATCCAAAATTATAATTTCCATATATCTGAAAATTCTTGCGTAATATCAAAAATTTGACTTCATATTCTTGTTCAGGAGGTTAAATTTAGTGGGAAATAGGTCTAACACCAATTTAAGAGCAAAAAAATCGCAATTTCAATTCCCAAAAATTGATTTAAAGTGAGGTTTTCGTGCCCCTAGTAAGCTGCGCCAAGGGCGCGCCTCAGTTTAGTTTTGTGGCCAGTTTTCTATCTCAGTCCAAGACTTTTGGGTCTTCGGACTAAGTGTTTCCATACGTGAAAATGCCTATACTTAGCCTTATTTCACCCTCATATCATTCAAGAAATTCCTAAATACTTACTCAAACACTTAGTAAATATTGTATCTCCTAAATTCAAGTCTCAAAATACATCCAGATTTAAAGGTTCTCACTCAAGCTTCAAGTCTCCATCTCCAAACATCATCAAGCTATTCTTCGAAGCTAAGTTATATGGGTTTCTTCCATTGGATCCTTTCACTCATGATGCCCAAGCTCTCTTTTACCTAAAATTGCATGATTTAAAGTTGATTTACTCATGGGTCGTATCTATTATGAATTTCACTACACACTATGTTGGGGTTTCATGAAATTATTGTTGTTTTAGCATCTTTTCAGCTGTGAATCTAAGATTTATTATGAAGTTTGATGAAGGGTGTTGATGTATATTCTTAAGGGTGTTACCAAGTATCTATTGATGGTTTCACATTGAATTTCCTAGCATGATTTCACTCTTGAATTGTATGGTTTTACAATAGCACTACATACACACCAAAAAATGTCTAGATTATGATTTCATGGGGAAATGAAGGTGCAATGCATGTCTTAAGAGTTGAACGACTATATGATGATGAAATGAATGTATGCATATGGTTTTCTTCTATATAGTGTTGGGATTTGACCATGCCTTAGTTGGAGTTTGTGCACCGGGTAACCATATCAAGGTTTTGTACCTTGATAACCATGTCAGGGGGTTCGTACCTCGATCACTAAGGGTGGTAGGGTACAATGCTACACCTACCATATTGGTGGGTTTGTACCTCGATAACTATATCAGAGGGTTTGTACCTCTGTCACCAAGGGTAGTAGGGTATGATGATCTACCAACCAATTAATGGGGTTGGTACCTCAATTACCAAGTGTAGTAGGGTACAATAATCCACCAAAATGATAGTGGTCTCTTTCTGTACATGTATTATATTCTATATAAGCATGATTTACTGCATATCATCTCACGCGCATGCCATATTGCTATATGTTTCTCATTGTCTATGCTTATGCATTTCGATTATGTTCTTATCTCTTATTGTATTGCATCCTACATACTTAGTACATTCAAACATATTAACGCATACTCTAAGCCTACATAAGGTCACTATGTAGGAACTGGTGCCCCACTTGATCATCTTTCTCCATACGGCTAGTACGACTACTCTCAAGCTCTTTTGTGAGTCCTCCATTTCGAGGGCATTGCTTATAATCTCTTGTTATGTTCTAAAACTACCTTTCTTTTATGTAAATGTTGACTATAAAAGTGATTCCAATTGCTTGTCTTGGCCCCCACTCTTATCTATATATTAGAGGTGTTGTTGGATATGTCATGTGTAATGTTAAGTTCTTGACTCTCTCTTGAATCTTGTTGTTATGACATGAATAATGTCCCTTAGACTGAGTTATCCCTATTTCTACTCTTATGTTGTTATTTTATTGCTTCTGGCACCAAGGATCTACAATAATGCACTAAGAGGCTTGTTTGGCGTCCCTTCAGGTTCCCCTTGTGTTATGTCACATCTAGGTGGTAGGTCGTGACATGTATGGTAGTCACAGTGATGGGATGTAAGAGTACTATTTATCCTTAAATTTTGGTAAGTGTGGATGATGTACATGAAGAGATAGTTGTGGAGAAGGTTGTGAATGAAGGAGAAGTAGGCAACAAAGATAGGGTAAGTGGTGAAGTGGTTAAAGATTCAGAGAAGCATAAGACTGCCCTAAAGCCTACTCCTCCCTTTCCCCAAAGACTCAAACAAAAGGAGGAGGTTAGTAAATTCAAACATTTCCTCTCCATGTTAAAGCAATTGTTCATCAACATTCCCATTATAGAAGCGTTGGAGAAAATGTCCGGTTATGTTAAATATATGAAGGATTTGGTGACTAAGAAGAACATGTAAGCTCAAAGCTTTTGCAAAATCTCAACATTATAGTTCCATTACCACTAAATTCTTAGTTCAGAAAAGGGAAGACCCCGCTACATTTACCATCCCTTGTACCATTGGTGATGTAGAGTTTGCAAGGGCTTTGTGTGATTTGGGTGCTAGTAGAAAACTTAATGTCTCTTGCCAGCTTCAAAAAGCTTGGTTTGGGTTCTCCTACTCCTATGATAATGAGGTTATTAATGATAGATAGAACAATTCAGAAACCAGAGGGCATACTTTATGATGTGTTAGTCAAAGTTGAAAAGTTTATCCAACAGATTTTACGATTCTTGATGACGAAGTTGATTTTGAGGTCCTTATTATCTTGGAAAAACTATTTCTAGCTACATGGAGAGGTTTGGTGGATATAGATTTTGGTCCACTCTTATTTCAAGTGAATGATGAAGTGGTTTTTGATATCTGTCAATCTATGAAGCATCCAGATGAACTGAAAAGTAAAGTTGGGTAATTGAGGAATTCTAAGTTATCAAGATGATTGAGTCATGATGAGACAATAAATTAGGCGCTACGTTGGAGGCAACCAAAGCATTTTGATGTTCTAAATATTTTTGAATTTATTTTTGAGTTTTTGAATCTTTTGAGTTGATTGGTTATTTGTGTTTTTATTGATATTTTTGATGTTGGGTTGTTGCATTCAAGGTGCAAGTACATTTTATGAGGAACATATAGGTCTAGGACAATGATTTCAAGTTTTGCTGAGAATTCCATCTGATGCAGTATGACCAAGTTGACAAGTTGTATTTTCCGACTTATAATCGTGCCTCGTAGAGAGTTACAGTGAGCTGTTTAAGTGTGCACTCCATCTATGAGCCAACTTTTTGACTAGTAGTCTACACCACGAGTTGTGAATGGGGTTCGTGGAACCTAGTTATATTTTTGAATTTTTCTAAGTGTTGAAGTGGTCTACGACACCAAGACTTATGAGTCGTAGACCAAGCTACAACTCATAGTCAGTTTTTCATAGACCCAACCTTGTAATTTTTAAATATGCCCCGGTAGAGTATAAAAAGGAGCCAAAATTAATATAAACCCATTTTTACCCTAATTACCAAAGTTTTTCCCAATTTCTTGCCTCCAATACCATTGTCGACTAAGTTTCGTGTGACCCTACAAATGTTTTGGCAAGAAATTCTGATGTACTTAGGGTTTCTACATCACAGATCTTCTTTTTCTTCCTCAAGTTTACCTACACAATTTGTAATATTCTTGGTTGGTTATTCACTTCTCAATTTACCTTATTTTTGAATATTTGCATGGATGAATATGAATGTGTTGGTATTTAGACATGTCATTCTTGCCTAAATGTGAATTGTGAATGTGAGGCTAGGGTTTCTATAAAATTGGATTGATTGCTTAGGCCCTAAATCAAGTGTTAAATCTTTTGTATAGTGATTGAATGCCCATGATATCATGTCCCTTGGTTGAGTGAATGGTTAAAATTTGTTCATGAATGTTAATTGAGTATCAATTGCATAGGCGTATGTTTGTGTTTGGGTTATATTAATTGAGTCAAAATCATGGGATGCTTAATGTTTGAATTGCCTATTAATCTATACCCCCAAGTGAATTTGATTATGATTAAGCAAATGTTATGTATTTCTTGGTGGGTGATGCTATAGGTATTGGTTTGAAACAATTTTGAAAAGAAAGAGTTGATTTAGTTATGGATTGCTAACTCTTTTTCAATGGGGTAAATGTGGTTTGAAATTATGTTTTAGATAGGGCTTATTTGTGCTTAGTATATAAGTGTTCATGAACTTGCTTCGATACTGCTAGAATAGTATTTAAATTGTTTATAGGGTCCGTGTGATGAGTTGAGGCATATTACGTACCTGGAAATCTCAGTCACGAGAGTCTTTTATGACTTGTAGATGAGTTTGTAAGTCTTAATTGCCTCTCGTGGGAAGTTCTAGTGAGGAGATGTTCTGAATAATTCATTATAACACTATATACAAGTCATAGATCCCTCTATGAGTCATATATTGGTCTCATGGACTCATGCCTGTCCTAATTTTGCTCCCTAGAACTTTATACGAAGCTTGTTTATGACCCATAACCCAAGTAACCAGTCAGAACTGGGTCTCATACAATATTTCAGTCTTTTAATTCATTTTGCACATCTGGTTTATGAAACCTTTTCACGACTCGTAGTTCAAGCTAGCTATAAGTCATAATAGGTTCTCGTGGCACCTGAATACAATGAACCAATACATTTTTCTTGTTTTTCATTTGTTAATTTTTGGGGCTTATGTTGTTCTGTTTGTGTTTAATCTCTAAGTGTTATGGCCCTAAAGGGAAAGTGCTCTAAAAATGTGGCTATTAAAAGGAAACTCATTGATAAGCATTTCGAGATAGAGCATTGGGGGAATGAGAAGGCTCAATTGAGTGGGTCTTATAGGGAAATTCAATCTCTCTTTTTTTTTGGGGGGGGGGGGAGTAGAGCAGTCCAAAAATGAACCAAACCAAATGATTGTTCTAGAATGGCTATTCCTCACAATTGCTCCTTGTGATGCAGCGGAACCATGGCAATTAGGATCTCAAGACGAAGCAACACCTATAATGCAAGGAATAACAAACTTACATCACGATGTTTTTTTCTTCGTTATTCTTATTTTTGTTTTTCTATCATGGATCATGGGTCAAACTGATTAGAAGGAAGGCAGCGGCCCCTCTTTTTCTCATCATATCAGCAGATAACATTAAGGAGTACCCCCAACCCTTTCTCGTACCTCTATTGAAATGAACATCTATGCCTTAATGAACAATGGATTCCCCAATCAAACATTTACATTGAATAATAGAATGCAGGCAAAGAAGGTGTCGAGAAGAAAATGAAAAGTACGGAGTAGCTTGAGCAAGGCAAAAGGAGAAAATGCTTTTGAAGCTTGCTGACTCAACCTGCCCCCACTCTAGTCCTTTTCTATGAAATAGGAATGCCGGCTAATCAATAGCCCCTGGTCGTCGAGCAACCCACAACCGCCCTTTGCCCCTGTCCCTGAAGTTCAATGACTTTCATCGTTGAGGAACAAAGAATCAGCATGTCAATTGGTCAACTTGTTGACATGGGTTAATTCCACACTAATTTCATCACACAACTTCTGCATAGAAAAAAAATTAGTAATTTCTAAGTCTTCACAATTACTCCACTTCCCTAATTATTTGTGCTTCTCCTCCTCCTTTCGTTCCTTGCATCGAGGATGTTATATAATAGTAACAAAAGGAGACAAATATAGAATAAAATTCCACCCTAGTCACTAAACCTAGCTCACCAAACCTTAAGAGTGCTCCACCAAGGGCTTGTAGCTATGGAATCTTGTTTCTAATAGAGCACCATTGATTGGTCTATTGGCAAAGAAAACCCAAGAATTCAAGATTTTGTTCTATCCTTAGAACATTTATTATGCTATCACTACTGCTTGTCAATTTGAATTGCATCAAAGCTCTTATTCGAACTTCATATATGAGAATTCTAAACCAGAACTCAAGACTTGAAATGAATCCAGCTGGAGGGTCTTTCTCAGGGCGTAAGGAATAGCACGCAAAAGACAGCCTGGAAAGACAAAGACAAGATTTAAACATAAAAAGCAGTGGATGAGCGGTAATGGCAGGGGAAGGGGGGGAAAAAGCACACTTGGAGAGCGCAGTACAACAGAGAATTGTATGCTGCGTTCGATAAGTATGAATTACTCATGTTGGACTTCTTAT
>JAOTQJ010112398.1:0-43639 GCA_025642045.1 Solanum sejunctum | reverse complement strand
TTGGGGATTTCCTTGATGAAGATTTCAATGAGAACTTGAAGCTTGAATGAATTTTTTGAGATCCGAAATGAGTTTGGCACACTTGAATTGGATGAAGTATTTAGCTAAGTGTTAGAGAGGGTTTTGGGGAATGTCTTGAATGATATAGAGTTGAAAAATGACTAAGTATGGGAGTTTTTATGCATAGCACATCTTAGGCCTAAGGGCTCAAAGTCTTGGACCAAAACAGGAAAACTAGCAAAAAATTAACACTAGTCTGTGCCCTGACAGTGTCGCGCCAGGGGCGCGATCGCCACTGTTTTTCATCAACTTTGCGAAATGAAATTTTCATGTAGTTGCTCTAAAATCGATATTATACCCATCTTCCTCTCAATTTTTTCCTCTGATCACGAATATGAAATTGGATTTTTGATATCACTCATGCATTTTGAGATATATGAAAATTATGAATTTGCACATTTTCGAGGCACATCTTCAGGCACTTTTTTGGGACATTTCAATATCTCCCCCTTGGGAAAATTCATCCCCGAATGTCAAAGAATAGTACAGAAGAAGAGTAATCATGAATGAATCAACCCCAACAAGAATGCAATAATTCACTTAAACACCACTTTCATAAATCTCAACATAAGTGTCAAAATCACCATGAACTTATCAACATAAACATGAATGCATGCAAATGACATAAGGGCTGAAACTTAAGATTTAAGATCATAAAGGGGACTTAAATTACTACCTTAGGCTTGAGTAGAACGGAAGAGATAGGGATATTGCTTTTGCATGTCTGCCTCGGCTTCCCATGTGGCACTTTCAACTTATTGGTTCCTTCAAAGGACCTTAACAAAAGCTACATCCTTGTTCCTCAACCTTTTCACTTGTCTATCCAAAATTTCTACTGGTACCTCTTCATAAGTCAAATTGCCTTTAATAACACCCATAACATCAAGAGGCACAATAGCACTTGGTTCACCCACACACTTCCTCAACATAGACGCATAGAAAACTGGATGAACCATATTCATAACATTGGGCAACTCTAACTCATAGGCTACCTTATTAATCCTCCTCAACACTCTATAAGGACCCACAAATCTTGGACTCAACTTACCTTTTTTACCAAAATGAACCACACCCTTCATGGGTGAGACCTACAAATTGACGCAATCACCAACCTTAAATTCAAGATCCCTTCCCTTCACATCAGCATAGGACTTTTGGCGACTTTGGGCTATTTTCAACCTTTCCCTTATCAACCTCACCTTCTCCATGGCCTCCATAAGCAAATCCAGGCCTAACAAATCCATCTCCCAGGGACCTACAACGCCTACCATAAAGAGCTATAAAAGGAGCCATACCGATACTAGAATGATAACTATTATTGTAGGCAAACTCAATGAGTGGAAGATGATCATCCCAACTACCCTTAAACTCCAAAACACAAGATCTAAGCATATCCTAAAGAGTTCGGGTAGTTCTTTTGGCTTGGCCATCCATTTGAAGGTGAAAAGTCATACGAAGCTTAACCTTGGTACCAAGACATCTTTGGAAGGACCTCCAAAAATGAGAATTGAAGTGATCACCATGATCTAATATGATAGACAGAGGCATCCCATCCAATATAACCAATTCATGAGTGTACAACTTAGCATAATCTTTGGCACCAAGTAGTCTTAACGGGTAAGAAATGGGCTGACTTTGACATCCTATCCACCACAACCCAAACAAAATCAAAATACTTTCTAGTCTTAGGCAACCCAATCACAAAATTCATGTTAATTTCCTCCTACTTCCAAGTAGGAATCTCTATATCTTGGGCTAGGCCGCCCGGTCTTTGATGTTCGGGTTTGACTTGTTGGAAATTATGGTAACCATATACAAACTTAGCAATATCTTTCTTCATGTCACCCCACCAAAACACTTCCCTCAAATCCCTATACATCTTTGTAAAACTGAGCTGAATATAATAGGAAGAATTATGAGCCTCATCTATAACCTTCTTTCTCAAGTCATCAACACTAGGCACATACAACCTACCTTGGTACCTAAGGGCACCATCTCCCCCTTGGGAGAAAACCTATACCTTACTATCTCTAACCAAGGCCTTCAACTCTAATAAGGCGGGGTCAAGATCTTGCTTTGTCTTCACCTCCTTTCAATCAAAAAATATTTTGAACCATCAATCACCACTACTCTCCCATTATCAACCTCCTCCAACCTAACTCCTAATCTAGCTTACCGATGAACATCTCTAGCCACCTCTTTGTCGCCATTGTCAAAATGAGATTCGCTATCCATAAACACCCTACTCAAAGCATCAGAAACAACATTGTCCTTACCTTATGATAATGCACACTCATATCATAATCCATAAGAAGCTTTAACCACCTTCGTTGTCTTAAGTTGAGGTATTTTTGGGTGAACACATATTGGAGACTTTTATGATTGGTAAACCCATCAAAATGCACCCTATATCAATAATGACGCTAAATTTTCAAAGCAAATACCACGGCAGCCAATTCAAGATCATGAGTAGGATAATTCTTTTCATGCACTTTGAGTTGCCCAAAGGCATAAGCTATCACTTTACCATTTTGCATCAAAACACAACCTAAAACAATTCTTGAGGCATCACAATACACAACAAACCCTTCTAACCCTTCCAATAGAGACAAGATAAGAGCGAAGACAAGCTTATCTTTCAAGGTTTGGAAACTCTTTTAGACTCATCGGTAGATATAAATTTTGCCTTCTTTTGAGTCAACTTAGTCATAGGAGAAGCAATAGAAGAGAAACCATTAACAAACCTCTGGTAGTAACCAACTAAGCCCAAGACACTTCTAATATCCGATGGGGTCAATGGTATAGGCCAATTTCTTATCATCTTTGTTTTCTTATGATCCACCTTAATACCATCACATGACACTACATGACTTAGGAAAGCAACCTCTTTCAACCAAAAGTCACATTTCTCATACTTGGCATACAACTTTTTCTCCCTTAAGATTTGTAGTACCACCCTCAAGTGAGCCATATGCTCCTCCTTACTACAGGAATAGATCAAAATATCATTGATGAAAACCACCACAAACAAATGAAGGTAGGGTTTAAAGACCCTATTCATAAGATCCATGAAGAAAGCCAATGCATTAGTATAAACCAAAAGACATAACCACAAACTCATAGTGCCCATACTTAGTTCAAAAGGCCATTTAGGGAATGTCACACTCCCTCATTTTCACATGGTGATACCAGGACTGAAGATCAATATTAGAAAAGTGACTAGCCATTTGAAGTTTGTCAAAAGGATCATCAATCGTCGATAGAGGATAGTTATTTTTTACGGTGACCCCATTATGTTGTCGGTCGTCAATGTACATTCTAAGAGTACTATCATTCTTCACAAACAACAACGGCACATCCCAAGGTGATTGGCTAGGCCTAATAAAACCTTTTTCCAATAAATCCCTCAATTGCTCCTTCAACTCCTTTAACGGTAAAGGGGAATAGAAATGGGTGGAGTATCAGGGAGGAGATCTATGCCAAAATTTATTTTCCTTTTGGGAGAAACACGGAGAAGCTCATTAAGAAAGACATCAAGGAACTAATTAACTACCAAAACTAACTCTATTAGAAGGACTTATCACTCAACATCCTTAACCCTCACAAGATGATAAAGATACCCCTTCAATTTCAACTTTTGGGCTTTAATACAATAAATAAATCTACCCTTCACCACCACATCATGACTCTCCTACTCAAGGATGGGTTCGTTAAGGAATTAGAATTTGACCCTATGAAGTCATAATTTGCATGCAACCAATCCATCCCAAAAATGACATCAAAATCCACCATATCCAACTCAATAAAATCACAAGGCAATATTTTATGCAAAATGAAAATAGGACATTTTCTATAGACCCTTCTAGCTATAATGGATGCGCCAACGGGAGTAGATACCACATAAAGCTCACAATAATTTCGGGTTAACAAGAAACTTTTTGGCAATAAAAAGGAGTAACAAAAGTAAGAGTGGCACTCGGGTCTATCAATGCATACATATCAAAATCAAAGATTTTTAACATACTAGTGATAACATTGGGCACCTCATCTACCCTTTTTGTCCCTTGAAGAGCATAAAACTAATTTGGCCGTGGAGGACCCTTATTGGCCTTCCATTCCCCTAGGAACCGCATTTGCACCTCGGCCTTGTGGATGACCATCTCTACCCTTGTTTTGATTACATGGACAATCAATCATCTTGTGACCCACTTCCCCACAACCATAGAAAGCATTGGTGTTCCTCAAACATAGGTCATCATGGTCTCTACCATATCTTGGGCACATAGCATTAGGCACCACACCACCACTACCTTGGACCCTTGGGTTATCATTAGTAAAACTCTTATTAGGAGCATTGGAAGACACTTGGCCTTGATAAAACCATCCATCATTGGGACCTTGGAATCTATCTTCAAAATGGGCTTTCTTGGCCTTATTACTCCTTCTCTTTCTCAACATTTCCCCCTCTAATTGTTTGACATAAGTCATAAGGCGGGATAAATCCATATCACTAATCAACATGGTTGTACGACACTCCTAATTCACCAAATTGGATACACCCATCATAAATTTGTTCATCCTAAACCTTGGCTTGTCTACCAATTGTGGGGCATATTGGAGAGTTGGTTAAACTTGAGGACATACGCCTTTACACTCATTGACCCTTGCTTTAAATTCATAAATTCCATCAGTTTGGCCTCCCTTAGCTCAAGAGGGAAGAACCAATTGAGAAATACCACCTTAAACTCTTCTCAAAGGATGACATTGTTGTTCCCCTTCTCCTCTTTCCATTGGGTAAACCATATTTAGGCTACCCCCTCGAGTTGGTAAGCTGCCAACTCCACCTTCTCCATTGATCTAACCCCCATAATAGAGAATACTTTGTCCAACTCATCAATAAATTCTTGAGGGTTCTCAACCACTTTAGACCCATGGAACTTCGGTGGGTTCATCCTCATAAAATCTCTCACCCTAGATACCGGAGTAGAAAAATAGAGGGCTTGGGCCCCTTGGTTGATTTGATTAGTCATAGCTTGACTAGCATCGCAATAATATCCCTAAACTCTTCATGATCCGATTGTTCTTTGGGTGTACGAGCTCTTCTTCCCCTTGGGATAGGCATGATCAAAAATAGCAAAGAACATTCATTAGGGAAAACCTTAGTGTAAATTCTACAACATGACATAGATGAAGAAGAAGGGAAACATTTCCTAAAATGCCTCACAGCCTCTTACTCATAGTTATGGTGCACTTGACAACCATGAACAAGACTTTAATCAACATGGTGTGTTGGATGCTGAGGACCATTACAACCTAGTGATCTGATACAAAGTTTATCACAACGCAAGCCTAGGGCCAAGACGTGACATGGCAAATCAGAACCTAAAGTGACCCCAAATAAGCCTCTTAGCATATCATTTACACATACTTGGTCATGAAAGAAAAGCATACAATAATAGAATAGTAAAAAAATAAGGACAAAGGGACTAAGGGAAGTCTTTAGTAGCATAAATCATCAAAGAGTCAAAGCTCAAAGCATAATTACATAACTTGTCCAACAATACCTCTAACATAGATTGGGAGAGGGCCAAGACAACTTTTTGGGCTCACCCTGTTAGTATCAAAACTCAACATAAAGAGATAACCAAAGTAAGAGTGAAAAGCTATTGTCCCTGAACTTGAGGACTCACCAATAGCTTATCTTCAAGATGACCAACCAACTATGGGGAGGCTGACTGTATCTGGATATGGTTCTTACATGGTAATATCATGTAGGCATAAAGTATGCATTAGTATATTTGAATATACTAAGTATGTAGGATGCAATGCAACAAGAGATAGGCAACATAATCAAAATGCATAATCATAAGCAAGAGATAGTATATTAGCAATATGGCATGCACGATCAATGCTTGAAGTAAAACATGCTTATACAAAATATGTTACATATGTAGGAAGACACCATCATCATAGACCAAGCAAACTAGTACTTGGAATCTAAGGCATACCACCCCCTTGGAAGACGATTGAGGTATCTACCCCTCAATTAGTAGTATGGACTTACCACCCCCGACAAGGCGATTGAGGTATCTAACCCTCAATTGGTAGTACAGGCTTACCACCCCTTGATAAGGCGATTGAGGTATATACCCCTCAATGTGGTAGTACGGGAATAACACCTCCCGACAAGGCAATTGACGCAAAACACCCCCTCACCAAGGTGTGGTCAACTTGCCATACTATAGATACTTTTCAAGAAATCAACGTATTCATACATTTCTCTCATCATCATAAAGTCACTTAACTCATAAGCCATGCAATAAACCTGCAATAACTTAAGATTCCTTAACCAGACATTTTATCAAACACTTGGCGGGTGCCTAATGCTATTTCAAAATCATGCAATTCAAGAGTGAAATCATGTGATAACACTTAATGTAAATCAACCCACCAACACTTGGTAATACGCTCAAGCAAGATAAATTGAATACCCTCATCAAATCTCATAATAGATCATAATTCATGGCTCAAAACATGCTTAAACAGTCATATCTTATGAAACCCCAACATAGTTTATAATCATGTTCTTAATGAGTAATACCCATAAGTAAATTAACTTAGAAACATGCAATTTTCATAGAAAGGAAGGTTGGGCACCATGGGTGAAAGGACCCAATGGTTGAAACCCACATACCTCAAACTTGGGAATTTCCTTGATGATGATTTGAATGAGAACTTGAAGCTTGACTGAATTTCTTGAGATCCGAAGTGAGTTTGGGACACTTGAATTGGATGAAACATTTAGCTAAGTGTTAGAGAGGGTTTTGTGGAATATATTGAAATGATATGGAGTTGAAAAATGACTAAGTATAGGTTTCTTTACGTATAGGAAGGCTTAGGCCCAAGGCATCAAAGCCTTGAACCATAATAGAAAAATTGGCACAAAATTAACACTAGTCTGCTCCCTGGCAGCATCATGCCAGGGGAGTGGATTGCCACTGTTTTTCATCAACTTTGGAAAATGAAATTTTGATACGGTTGCTCTAAAATCGGGATTGTATCTATTTCCTACTCAATTTTTCCCTCTGAACAAGAATATATAGTCAAATTTTATATATCACGCATGGATTTTGAGATATATGGAAATTATGAATTTTGGCATTTTTGAGGCACATTTTCAGGCACTTTTTTTGGGCATTTCAATATGCATTGCATACTCGCATAGTTAATACATTCAAATGTTCTAAAGTATACTTTTTGCCTACATGATCTAACAATCTAGGGGCTAGAGATTATATCAATCCAAGTTTTGATGTCTAGTCGAATTCGTGAAAGTTGTAGTGAGTCCTATCATCGAAGGACAAGCCATAATCTATCTACCTATTATGTGCTTTTGTTTGTGTCATATTTAATTTTAGGGTAAACTTGAGACATGTCTTTGCCCCATCATATTCTATGACTTAGAGGCATTGTTGGACAATATGTAAACTCTTGTATGGTTGTGTGTTGTGTTTTACTACTTGGAGATTATAGTTATGGCTATATATTAGATATGGATATTATGAAGATTAGTTTATAATATGATATGGATATATGGAATGTCCTAATTCCCACTATGGGACATAGAGTTAGTCATGGTTACCCTCTGCTTAGTTTTTCTATGTTATTTGCTATGTGGATCATGCTAATCCCTATCCCTATTACATCCCCATAGCGTGAGTCCTACTTTTTCATCCCTTATAACTATATGATTGTTACTTTATTATGCTCTTTCAAACCAATGATGTGCATTGGATACTTTGAGGCTTGTTTAGTGACTCTCGAGTTCCTATTTGCCATATCACTCCTAGATCCTAAGTCCAGGTCGTGACAAGCTTGATATCAGAGTACTAGGTTTATAAATGATCCTCGGAGTCCAATATGCCATGGAGTTCTAGGAATTGTCTCACTTCTTCATGTCTTATGTCATGCTTTGAACTATTTATTAAGGCTTCCTAACCCTAATGATATCCTTGCGACATTAAAGAAGATGCCTCTATAAAGATCTCCTCTAACACGACAATCCCCAGTTAATAAGAACCAAGTTCCTCAAGTTCCTATAGAAGAGTCAGTCACTAATGGTGAATTTTGTACTACTATTTCCATGCTTCTCAAAGTGGTGAACACCCAATCTAGACAAGATAATCTTCCTTCTCGTGATCCCACTCTAGCTGCTAGATGAGAGAATTTACCTAGATAAATCCTCCAGAGTTTTATGGGTCAAAGGCAGATGAGAATGCTCAACACTTCATTGATGAACTATCTAAGGTATTGACTATTAGGATAGTGATTTTTGAGGAAAAATCTGAGTTATCTACTTATCGATTGAAGGATCTGGCTCAAGTGGGTACACCCAATGGTTTATGGAGAGGGTCTGTGGTGATGGAGTTAATTGGAAAGAGTTCAAATTTGCCTTTTTGGATTGTTTCTTCCCTCTTGAACTTAAAGAGGCTAAGATGAAAGAATTTATCAACCTCAAACAGGGTGGTATGAGTGTGAGGGACTATTCCCTCAAGTTCACAAAGCTCTCAAAGTATGCTCCTATACTAGTGGTTGACTGCCATGCAACAATGTACAAGTTCATTTTTGGGATCTCTGATTTGGTTATGACATTATTCAGGACATGAACATCTCTAGGCTTATGACATATATGAAACAGATTTAAGGAGAATATCTTAAGGAGAAGAGGGCGCATGATTCTAAGAGGGCGAGTTATAATGGTGGGTTCTCCAACTCCAAAGTGGGGATGGTGATTTCACACTCCAATAGTAGAGCGGTCGCAATCAAGTATAAAACCTAACCAAAGGCTAGGGTCAAATCCAGAGGGAATATGGGGTTTGACCATATTGAATCACTAACAATCATTTCAAGTGTCAACCAACTATATTCTCTAAAAAGGGGGGTTACAATTTAATTGAAATAACTACAAACTTTACTAATTAAAGCAAAGAGATAATTTTGAGGAGTAACTTGGGAATTGTGTTCCCCATGATCCACTAACTCAAATACCCTAGATAACATAACTTGAATTAGGGAATTGCATGCAGGATTGTAACTTAGATTCTTCCAGTCTTTTTGTAAAGGTGAAGGTTGAATTTTACCATGCTGCTTGGTCGGCTACCATGGTGTGCCAAACTAACCCTTACCTATTATCCTAGTCAACCTCTCCTTGATCGGGTCTGGTTAATTAGATGAGAACACATCAATTGAATCTTGTCACCCATTTCCTTTTCCTGTTCATCACTACCTTGATTAGGATCATGACACTAGGCGGGTTTTGATGTTGGCCACCATTAAACAACAAGCAATCCAAAGGAAAATGGATAATACATGCAAATACCTAACTAAATAAATGCAAATAATCCAGTTTATTTGAGGCTAAGCTACTCATGGTTCCCACAACCAAAGTTGTAGGGGTTTAGCTACTCATAACTTGGGCAGGAACATAAACGATGAATAAAATAGACATAGTTGAGAAATTACCCAAGGAAAACGAAGAACAATAAACCACCTTGATTTTAACTTCATAAGCTTGAATAATGAAGTTGAATTACAACTGATTCCAATCCCCAAATTGGGTACTCAAGGTGAAACCCTAGTTATCTACTCTAGAACCCTAAAAGATTCTCTCTAGAAATATTCTATTCTCTCTACAATCTGATTCTCGTTTTTAAAAATCCTAACTTATACTATTTATTCCATTTACAAAAAAGTCCATAAAATAACTTAGAAAATCTACCCTTCAATTGGTAGTATGGGCTTACCACCGTTGACAAGGCGATTGAGGTATATACCCCTCAATGTGGTAGGACGGGCATAACACCCCTTGAAAGACATTTGAGATATAGTACCCATTCAACAAGGTGTGGTCATCTCGCATACTTTTCAAGAAATCAACACATTCATACATTCCTTTTATCATTATAAAGTCACTTAACTCATAAGCCATGCAATACACCTTCAATAAATCAACATTCCTTAACCGAACATTTTATCAAACACTTGGCGAGTATGTAATGATAGATCAAAATCATGCAATTCAAGAGTGAAATCATGTAAGAAAACTTAATGTAAATCGACCCACTAATACTTAGTAATACCCTCATGCAAGATACATTGAAACCCCTCATCAAATCTCATAATAAATCATAGATTCATGGCTCAATACATGCTTAAACAATCACATCTTATGGAACCCCAACATAGTTTATAATCAAGTTCTTAATGAGTAATACCCATAAGTAAATCAACTTAGAAACATGCAATTTTCATAAAAAGGAAAGTTGGGCACCATGGGTGAAAGATCCAATGGTTGAAACCCACATACCTCAAACTTGGGGATTTCCTTGATGAAGATTTCAATGAGAACTTGAAGCTTGAATGAATTTTTTGAGATCCGAAATGAGTTTGGGACACTTAAATTGGATGAAATATTTAGCTAAGTGTTAGAGTGGGTTTTAGGGAATGTCTTGAATGGTATAGAGTTGAAAAATGACTAAGTATGGGTGTTTTTATGCATAGGACATCTTAGGACTAAGGCCTTAAAGGCTTGGACCAAAATAGGAAAACTAGCACAAAATTAACACTAGTCTGCGCCCTGACAGCGTCACGCCAGGGGCGCGATCGCCACTGTTTTTCATCAACTTTGGAAAATGAAATTTTGATACAGTTTCTCTAAAATCGAGATTATACCCATCTTCCTCTCAATTTTGCCCCCTAATCACAAATATGAAATTGGATTTTTGATATCACTCATGGATTTTGAGATATATGAAAATTATGAATTTGCACATTTTCGAGGCACATTTTCAGGCACTTTTTTGGGGCATTTCAATATCTCCCACTTGGGAAAATTCATCCCCGAATGTCAGAGAATCATACATAAGAAGAGTAATCATGAATGAATCAACCCCAACAAGAATGCAATAATGCACTTAAACACCACTTTCATAAATCTCAACATAAGTGTCAAAATCACCATGAACTTATCAACATAAACATGAATGCATGCAAATGACATAAGGGCTGAAACTTAAGATTTAAATTCATAAAGGGGACTTGAATTAGTACCTTTGGCTTGAGTAGAATGGAAGAGATAGGGATATTGCTTTTGCAAGTCTGCCTTGGCTTCCCATGTGGCACTTTCAACTTGTTGGTTCCTCCAAAGGACCTTAACAGAAGCTACATCCTTATTCCTCAACCTCTTCACTTGTCTATACAAAATTTCTTCTGGTACCTCTTCATAAGTCACATTGTATTTAATAACACCCACAACATCAAGAGGCACAATAGCACTTGGGTCACCCATACACTTCCTCAACATAGACACATAGAAGACTGGATTAACCATATTCATAACATTGGGCAACTCCAACTCATAGGCTACCTTATTAGTCCTCCTCAACACTCTATAAGGACCCACAAATCTTGGACTCAACTTACCCTATTTACCAAAATGAACCACGCCCTTCATGGGTGAGACCTTCAAATTGACGCAATCACCAACCTTAAATTCAAGATCCCTTCCCTTCACATCAGCATAGGACTTTTGGCGACTTTGGGCTATTTTCAACCTTTCCCTTATCAACTTCACCTTATCCATGGCCTCCATAACCAAATCAAGGCCTAACAAATCCATCTCCCAAGGACCTACAATGCCTACCATAAAGAGCTTTAAAAGGATCCATACCAATACTAGAATGATAACTATTATTGTAGGCAAACTCAATGAGTGGAAGATGATCATCCCAACTACCTTTAAACTCCAAAACACAAGCTCTAAGAATATCCTAAAGAGTTCGGGTAGTTCTGTTGGCTTGGCTATCCATTTGAGGGTGAAAGGTCATATTAAGATTAACCTTGGTACCAAGATGTCTTTGGAAGGACCTCTAAAAATGAGAATTGAATTGATCACCATGATCCAATATGATAGGCAGAGGCACCCCATCCAATCTAACCAATTCATGAACATTCAACTTAGCATAATCTTTGGCATCAAGTAGTCTTAACGGGTAGGAAATGGGTTGACTTTGACATCCTATCCACCCCAACCCAAACAAAATCAAAATGCTTTTTAGTCTTAGGCAACCCAATCACAAAATTCATATTAATTTCCTCCTACTTCCAAGTAGGAATCCCTATATCTTGGGCTAGGCCACCGGGGCTTTGATGTTTGGGTTTGACTTGTTGGCAATTATGGTAATCAGATACAAACTTAGCAATATATTTCTTCATGTCACCCCACCAAAACACTTCCCTCAAATACCTATACATCTTTGTAGAACCGAGGTGAATAGAATAGGAAGAATTATGAGCCTCATCTATAACCTTCTATCTCAAGGCATCAACACTAGGCACACACAACCTACCTTGGTACCTAAGGGCACCATCTCCCCCTTGGCAGAAAACCTATACCTTACTATCTCTCATCAAGGCCTTCAACTCTAATAAGACGGGGTCAAGATCTTGCTTTGTCATCACCTCCTTTCAATCAAAAAATATTTTGAACTATCAATCACCACTACTCCCCCATTATCAACCTCCTCCAACCTACCTCCTAATCTAGCTTACCAATGAACCTCTCTAGCCACCTCTTTGCCACCATTGTCAACATAAGCTTGGCTACCCATAAACACCCTGCTCAAAGCATCAGAAACAACATTGTCCTTACCCCATGATAATGCACACTCATATCATAATCCATAAGAAACTTTAACCACCTTCGTTGTCTCAAGTTGAGGTATTTTTGGGTGAACACATATTGGAGACTCTTATGATTGGTAAAGACATCAAAATGCACCCCATATAAATAATGATGCTAAATTTTCAAAGCAAATACCACGACAGCCAATTCAAGATCATGAGTAGGATAACTCTTTTCATGCACTTTGAGTTGCCCAGAGGCATAAGCTATCACTTTACCATTTTGCATCAAAACACAACCTAAAACAATTCTTGAGGTATCACAATACACAACAAACCCTTCTAACCCTTCCGTTAGAGACAAGATAGGAGCGAAGACAAGCTTATCTTTCAAGGTTTGGAAACTCTTTTACACTCATCGGTCGATATAAATTTTGCCTTCTTTTGAGTCAACTTAGTCATAGGGGAAGCGATAGAAGAGAAACCATTAACAAACCTCCGGTAGTAACCAACTAAGCCCAAGGAACTTCTAATATCCGATAGGGTCAATGGTATAGGCCAATTTCTTATCATCTCTGTTTTCTTACGATCCACCTTAATACCATCACATGACACTACATGACTTAGGAAAGTAACCTCTTTCAACCAAAAGTCACATTTCTCATACTTGGCATACAACTTTTCCTCCCTCAAGATTTGTAGTACCACCCTCAAGTGAGCCACATGATCCTCCTCACTATAGGAATAGATCAAAATATCATTGATGAAAACCACCACAAACAAATCAAGGTAGGGTTTAAAGACCCTAATCATAAGATCCATGAAGAAAGTCAATGCATTAGTAAAATCGAAGGACATAACCACGAACTCATAGTGCCCATACCTAGTTCAAAAGGCTGTTTAGGGAATGTCACACTCCCTCACTTTTATGTGGTGATACCCGGACTAAAGATCAATCTTAGAAAAGTGACTAGCCCTTTGAAGTTTGTCAAAAGGATCACCAATCCTTGATAGAGGATAGTTATTTTTTACAGTGACCCATTACGTTGCCGGTGGTCAATGCACATTCTAAGAGTACTATCATTCTTCACAAACAACAATGGCACACCCTAAGGTGATTGGCTAGGCCTCATAAAACCCTTTTCCAACAAATCCCTCAATTGCTCCTTCAACTCCTTTAACGGTAAGGGGGAATAGAAATGGGTGGAGTATCAGGGAGGAGATCTATATCAAAATTTATTTTCCTTTTGGGAGAAACACGGAGAAGCTCATTAAGAAAGACATCAAGGAACTTATTAATTACCGAAACTAACTCTACAGGAAGGACTTTGCACTCAACATCCTTAACCCTCACAAGATGATAAAGACACCCCTTCAATTTCAACTTTTGGGCTTTAATACAATAAATAAATCTACCATTGACCACCACATCATGACTCTGATACTCAAGGTTGGGGTAATTAAGGAATTGGAATTTGACCCTACGAAGTCATAATATGCATGCAACCAATCCATCCCAAAAATGATATCAAAATCCACCATATCCAACTCAATACAATCACAAGGCAATATTTTATATAAAATGACCCTTGCTTTAAATTCATAAATTCTATCATTTTGTCCTCCCTTAGCTCAAGAGGAAAGAACTGATTGAGAAATACCACCTTAAACTCTTCTCAAAGGATGATATTGTTGTTCCCTTTCTCCTCTTTCCATTGGGTAAACCATATTTAGGCCACCTCCTTGAGTTGGTAAGCTGCCAACTCCACCTTCTCCTTTGATCTAACCCCTATAATAGACAATACTTTGTACATCTCATCAATAAATTCTTGAGGGTCCTCAACCACTTTAGACCGATAGAACTTCGGTGGGTTCATCCTCATAAAATCTCTCACCCTAGATATCGGAGTTGGAAAATGGGGGGCTTGGGCCCCTTGGTTGATTTGATTAGTCATAGCTTGACTATCATTGCAATAACATCCCAGAACTCTTCATGATTCGGTTGTGTACGAGCTCTTCTTCCCCTTGGGATAGGCATGATCAAAAATAGCGAAGAACATTCATTAGGCGAAAACCTTATTGTAAATTCTACAATATGACATAGATCAATAAGAAGGGAAACATTTCCTAAAATGCCTCATAGCCTCTTACTTATAGTTATGGTGCACTTCACAACCATGAATAAGACTCTAATCAATATGGTGTGTTGGATGTTGAGGACCATTACAACCTAGTGCTCTAATACCAAGTTTATCACAACCCAAGCCTAGGGCTTAGACATTACATGACAAATCAAAACCCAAAGTGACTCCAAATAAGCCTCTTAGCATATCATTTACACATACTTGGTCACGAAAGTAAAGTAAACAACACTAAGATAGTAAAAAAAAATAAGGACAAAGGGACTAAGGGAAGTCTTTAGTAGCATAAATCATCAAAGAGTCAAAGCTCAAAGCATAATTACATAACTTGTCCAACAATACCTCTAACATAGATTGGGCAAGGGCCAAGACAACTTTTTGGGATCACCCTTTTAGTATCAAACTTTAACATAAAGATATAACCAAAGTAAGAGTGAAAAGCTATTGTCCCTGAACTCGAGGACTCACCAATAGCTTATCTTGAAAATGACCAACCAGCCACGGGGAGGCTGACTGTGTGGGGCTCTGGTTCCTACATGGTAACATCATGTAGGCATAAAGTATGCATTAGTATATTTAAATATACTAAGTATGTAGGATGCAATGCAACAAGAGATAGGCAACATAATCAAAATGCATAATCGTAATCAAGATATAGTATATTAGCAATATGGTATGCATGATCAATGTTTGAAGTAAAACATGCTTATATAGAACATATTACATGTGTAGGAAGACACCATCATCATAGACCAAGCAAACTAGTACTTGGAATCTAAGGCATACCACCCCCTTGGAAGACGATTGAGGTATCTACTGCTCAATTAGTAGTATGGACTTACTACCCCTGACAAGGCAATTGAGGTATCTAACACTCAATTGGTAATACAGGCTTACCACCCCTTGACAAGGCAATTGAGGTATATACCCCTCAACATGGTAGTACGGGCCAATTGATGCATAGCACCCCTCAACAAGGTGTGGTCAACTTGCCATACTATGGATACTTTTTAAGAAATCAATACATTCATGCATTTATCTCATCATCATAAAGTCACTTAACTCATAAGCCATGCAATAAACCTTCAATAACTCAAGATTCCTTAACCAGGCATTTTATCAAACACTTGGCGGGTGCATAATGCTATTTCAAAATCATGCAATTCAAGAGTGAAATCATGTGAGAACACTTAATGTAAATCAACCCACCAACACTTGATAATACCCTCATGCAAGATAAATTGAAAACCCTTATCAAATCTCATAATAGATCATAGATTCATGGCTCAAAACATGCTTAAATAGTCACATCTTATGAAACCCCAACATAGTTTATAATCAAGTTCTTAATGAGCAATATCCATAAGTAAATTAACTTAGAAACATGCAATTTTCATAGAAAGGAAGGTTGGGCACCATGGGTGAAAGGACCCAATAGTTGAAACCCACATACCTCAAACTTGGGAATTTCCTTAATGATGATTTGAATGTGAACTTGAAGCTTGACTGAATTTCTTGAGATCCGAAGTGAGTTTGGGACACTTGAATTGGATGAAATATTTAGCTCAGTGTTAGAGAGGGTTTTAGGGAATATCTTGAAATGATATGGAGTTAAAAAATGACTAAGTATAGGTTTCTTTACGTATAGGAAGGCTTAGGCCCAAGGCATCAAAGCCTTGAACCATAACAGAAAAACTGGCACAAAATTAACACTAGTCTGCTCCCTGGCAGCGTCATGCCAGGGGAATGGATCGCCACTATTTTTCATCAACTTTGGAAAATACAATTTTGATACGGTTACTCTAAAATCGGGAATGTACCAATTACCCACTCAATTTTTCCCTCTGATCAAGAATATATAGTCGAATTTTATAAATCACGCATGGATTTTGAGATATATGGAAATTATGAATTTTGGCATTTTTAAGGCACATTTTCAGGCACATTTTTTGGGCATTTCAATATGCATTGCATACTCGCTTACTTAATACATTCAAATGTTCTAAAGTATACTTTTTGCCTACATGATCTAACAATGTAGGGGCTGGAGATTATATCTATCCAAGTTTTGATGTCTAGTCGAATTTGTGAAAGTTGTAGTGAGTCCTATCATCCAAGCACAAGCATTCATCTATCTACCTATTATGTGCTTTTGTTTATGTCATATTTACTTTTAGGGTAAGCTTGAGATATGTCTTTACCCCATCATATTCTATGACTTAGAGGCATTGTTGGACAATATGTAAACTCATGTATGGTTATGTGTTGTGTTTTACTACTTGGAGATTATAGTTATGTCTATATATTTGATATGGATATTATGTCGACTAGTTTATAATATGATACAGATATGTGGAACGTCCTAAGTCCCATTGTGGGACATAGAGTGAGTCATGCTTACCCTCTGCTTAGTTTCTCTATGTTTTTGCTATGTGGATCATGCTAATCCCTATCCCTATTACATCCCCATAGCGTGAGTCCTACTTTTTCATCCCCTATAACTATGTGATTGCTACTTTATTATGCGCTTTCAAACTAATGATGTGCATTGGATACTTTGAGGCTTGTTTAGTGACTCTCGAGTTCCTATTTGCCATATCACTCCTTGATCCCAAGTCCAGGTTGTGGCAAGCTTGATATTAGAGTACTAGGTTTATAAATGTTCCTCGGAGTCCAATATGCCATGCAGTTCTAGGAATTGTCTCACTTCTTCATGTCTTATGTCATGCTTTGAACTGTTTATTATGGCTTCCTAACCCTAATGATATCCTTGCGATATTAAAAAAGATGCCTCTATGAAGATCTTCTCTACCACGACAATCCCCAGTTAATAAGAACCAAGTTCCTCAAGTGCCTATGGAAGAGTCAATCACTAATGGTGAATTTTGTACTACCATTTCCATGCTTGCCAAAGTGGTGAACACCCAGTCTAGACAAGCTAATCTTCCTTCTCGTGATCCCACTCTAGCTGCTAGATGAGAGAATTTACCTAGATGAATCCTTTGGTGTTTTATGGTTCAAAAGCTGATGAGAATGCTCAAGACTTCATTGATTAACTATCTAACGTGTTGACTATTAGGATAGTGACTTTTGAGGAGAAATCTGAGTTATCTGCTTATCGGTTGAAGGATCTGGCTCAAGTGGGTACACCCAATGGTTTATGGAGAGGGTCTGTGGTGATGGAGTTAATTGGGAAGAGTTAAAATTTGCCTTTTTGGATTGTTTCTTCCCTCTTGAACTTAAAGAGGCTAAGATGAAAGGTGAAGGTTGAATTTTACCATGGTGCTTGTTCGTCTACCATGGTGTGCCAAACTAACCTTTACTTGTTGTCCTAGTCAACCTTTCCTTGATCGTGTCTGGTTGATTAGATGAGAACACATCAATTGAATCTTGTCACCCATTTCCTTTTCCTATTCATCACTACCTTCATTGGGATCATGACACTAGGTGGGGTTTGATGTTGGCCACTATCAAATAACAAGCAATCCAAAGGAAAATGGATAATACATGCAAATACCCAACTATAGAAATGCAAATAATCCAGTTTATTTCAAGCTAAGCTACTCATGGTTCCCACAACATAAGTTGTAGGGGTTTAGCTACTCATAACTTGGGCAGGAACATAAACGATGAATAAAATATACATAGTTGCGAAATTACCCAAGGAAAACGAAGAACAATAAACCACCTTGATTTTAGCTTCACAAACTTTGAAAATGAAGTTGAATTACAAGTGATTCCAATCCCCAAATTGGGTCCTCAAAGTGAAACCCTAGTTATCTATCTAAAACCCTAAAAGATTCTCTCTAGAAATATTCTATTCTCTCTACAATCTGATTCTCCTTTTTAAAAATCCTAACTTATACTATTTATTCCATTTACAAAAAAGTCCTTAAAATAAATTAGAAAATCTGGCCGACAACAGTTACGGCTCATATGTATGAACGTAGGGTGACCTACGTGTCATAATCAGGCTTTCATAGTCAATAGTTAGCATTTTCGACTTTACTGCTATGATCCACACTATAAGTCATTATTTGGTCTATTGACTTGTAGTGCCTTATTTATAGGATCGATGTTAGAAACAATACTAAGATGGAGTGAATACAAGAATGTGGAAGCAACAACAGCAAAAGAAAGATAAAACTAATTAAAGCTATGGGAAATTCAAAGGAAAGATCTAAGAATTTCCAAGAAATTGATATTCTAAGGCCCTAACAAGATCTAAGTAACAACGTAAAGACTTATGGAAGAAATCTAATGCCTTTACTTGATAAAATGAATCAAAACATTAGATTTGGATCTTGACTACTTTATGAGTAACTAAAGACAATACTTAGCATTTAAACTAATCACCTTCTAAACAATACCAAAAATAAATCAAAGATATCACAAGAAGAAAGTACTTTATACCTCAAACTATGAACTAGTAAAGGTTTAAAGATAAATTCTCAAAGAACAAGTCACAAAGATTTAACAGAACTCTCTCAAATATTATTAATATTAATCTAATTGTCCTTCATGAAAGAAAATAGACTCCTATGAATATTATAAGGTCCTTGGACATACAAAACTCCTTATGTTAGTCCCAAGGAGTATCCAAAGCCTAGAAAGAAAATTACAAGGTAAATCCTAATCTAGAAAGGAAGTAAAGTTACCTTAATTAGGAATTAACCTAGTAGTTCTAGGAAAGCATTAAATAGTACTAGGATAAATTAAAAGAACAAAGAAAATATTAATAACCTATACATAAATAAGGAAATAAGGTAAAACCCAACTAGGAAAAGAATCTTGACAAATTTGGAAAGGTTGACTAGTCTTCTCTCCAAACTTGGGCAGAAAGCAACCTTTGTTGTGGCTGATTCTTGGACTCTTATTGGCCTTATTTGCATGAAATTTAACCTGACATTCTTTATCTTGTACTTGAATTTGGGCCACCAAATAATTGTACCATTTGGACAATTCATCCTTCTTGGGCTTTAGCGCTTCTTCCCCAACAAGACACCTTTGGATCTGTAATTAAAGCCCAATGAGCTTATCATTAAACTTTTTTGTTTGAGATTTTATCCGTCAAAGCTTTTGATCTTCTAAAGATTCATCCTTTTCATCTTTGTCTTTCAAATGAGTAGAGCTTTGTATGATGCTATCACTTTTCTTAGTCCAACCTTGTATTTCTTGGTCCAAATTAAATCAACACTGTTAATCACTACGAGGTCATCCTCTATGAGTCATAGTGAGGACTACAAACCTGTACCTTGGGCTCGTATGGCTCAACTTTAATTTCTCAAATTTTGATTTTGGAAGTTGTTGATCACTATGGTTTCCCCTACGACTCGTAGCTTGGGCTGTGACTCGTAGTGGGTCTCGTAGGTCCTTAAATTCAACAAATCTACTACTTTACCCTAAGATTAAGCCAACTTGTATTTTCTATAATGATAAACACAAAACGTATAAAAACCATAAAAAGTCGCATTGAAAACATATAAAATCCATTGTTTTAGTCACTAAATATGTTGTATTGTGACAGCACATTAGGTGGTTATGGTCGCATTCAACAGGGCCAAGGTTCTAATGCAAGTTTTGCCAAAGCTAGGGTGCCTCCTTCCAAGGATTTTGGTTGGAGGTGGGCCATTACTTCCATTGTGTGATAGGTGTTGAAAGAATCACACAAGTTCTTGTTAGAGAGATTTAGGTGCATGCTATGGGTGAGGGGATAGGAGCCACAAGATTGCTAATTGTCCTAAGGTTGCTCAGAAGGGTCAAGGTAAAGTGGTCCAAGGTAATCAAGGCCATCAAAGAGCTCCACAAGGTGGTTCCCCCAGAAACAATAGGGTCTATACTTTGCATGCCAAGCAGGAAGTAGAGAATACTTCGTATATTGTGACTGGTATGTTAATAGTCTTTGATTGTGATGCTTATGCTTTACTTGATTCAGGTGCAAATTTATCTTTTGTGACATTTTTTTGGCTATTATGTTTGGTTTGAGCCCTAAAATCGTGAGGGAGCCTTTCTCAGTTTTGACTCCCGTGGGTGAGTCTATATTTCCCAAAGAGTCTATCGGGGTTGTCCTATCTCTGTTTTGCATAAAGTCCCTCTGTGTGATCTTGTCGAACTTAAGATATTTGATTTTGATTTTATTATTGGAATTGATTGGTTGCATACTTTGTATGCCTCTAGATATTGTATAACCCAGAAGGTCAAGTTCTAATTTCCAGATGAACCTTTTCTTGTATGGAAAAGTAGTGACTCCGCTAATAAAGGTCAATTTATTTCCTACCTCAAGGCTCGAAATATTATTTGTAGGGGGTGTATCTATCATATTGTGAGGGTTAAAGATATGGTGTCTAAGACACCTACTCTTGAATCAATTCTAGTGGTTAATGAGTTTCCGGATGTATTTCTCAAAGATTTTCCCCGATATTCCTCCCAAAAAGGAATTAGACATTTGTATAGATCTCCTCCTAGATACTCTAATTATCTCTATTTCTCCTTATCGTATTGCACTGGATGAGTTGAAGGAATTGAAAGATTAATTGATGGACTTTTGGAGAAAGGCTTCATTAGACCAAGTATATCACCATGGGGTGCTCCGGTTTTATTTATAAGAAAGAAAAGATTGGTCTCTTCAGATGTGCATTCATTATAGGCAACTAAATAAGAAAATCATCAAATAAATACCCTTTTCCAAGGATCGACAACTTGTTTGATCAACTTCAAGGGGTTACCCATTTCTCAAAGATTGACCTCCTTTTCGGTTATTATCAATTCAGGTTAGGGAGTGTGGCATTCCCAAAATGGCTTTCTGAACTAGATATGGACACTTTGAAATTGTGGTGATGTTGTTTGGTTTGACTAATGCTCTGGCTGTGTTTATGGATCTAAGAATCGAGTGTTCAAGCCATTTCTTGATAGTTTTGTGGTTGTCTTCTTCAAGGAAATCCTTATTTATTCCCAAAGTGAGCGGGAGCATATGGATCATTTGAGATTGGTTCTTCAGACTTTGAGGGAGAAGCAATTGTATGCTAAATTCAGTAAATGTGAGTTTTGTTGGGTAAAGTAGTTTTTCTTGGTCATGTGGTATCTGGTGATGGTATTAAGGTTGACCCAAAGAAGACCGAGGCCATGATGAATTGGCCTAGACCATTGACTCTTTCGGATATTCAAAGCTTTATTCCATTGGCTGGTAATTACAGGAAGTTTGTTAAAGGTTTCTCATTTATTGCATCTCCATTGACCAATTTGACTAAAAGAAGGCCCAGTTTGTATGGTGAGAAGAAAGTGAGAAAAGTTTTTAGACTTACATCGGCTCCTATTTTGACTCTATCAGATGGCTTAGATAGTTTGTGGTATATTGTGGTGCTTCTGAAATTGGGTTGGGTTATGTGCTTCGACTCAAGCCTAGGGTCTATATGTGACATGACGAATGGGGAACCCGAATGGACCCCAAATAATCCTTTTAGCATATCAATCATACATCCTTGGTCGCAGACGCAAAATAAACAACAACAAGAGATATTACAATAAAAATGAAGTCGGGCTAAGGGAAGTCTTTGATAATCACAAAAGCATAAAAGAGTCAATCTCATAGCATAAATACATATCATAATATCCAACAACACCTCTAACCTGGAACAGATCGGGGGCCAAGACACTTCCAAGCTCACCCTCATAATAAGTATTCAACATAATAAGAAGTCTTAAAATAACATGAAGTAAATAGATATTGTCCTCGGAATTGAGGACTCACCAAAGTTTTTTTTGAGAATTAAACTAGCCACGAGGAGAAGGATGATCAAAAGAAGCTCCAGTTCCTACTTACTGATATCATAATAAGTATTCAACATAAGAAAAAAGTCTCAACATAACATGAAGTAAATAGATATTGTCCTTAAAATTAAGAACTCACCAAATCTTTCTTCGAGAATCGAACTAGCCACGAGGAGAAGGATGATAAAAAGGAGCTCCGGTTCCTACATACTGATATTATGTAGGCATAGAGTATGCATTAGTATATTTAAATATATTAAGTATGCGGGATGCAATGCATCAAAGACATAAGCCAATATATTCAAAATGCAAAATCATAAACAATGGATATATATCTCAACATGGCATGCATGATCAATGCTTGTAAAACCTTCAACTTGCATAGTGCATAGTATATAATACATGTGTGGGAAGGGACCTTAACTGACATAGAGCAAGCGAGCAACTACTTGGAATCCAAGGCATGTCATCCCTTGGCAATGTGATTGAGGCATGTCACCGCTTAGACAAGGTGATCAGACTTGTCACCCCCTTAACAAGGTGTGGTGTACTTGCCATGGTAGCGATACAATGAATAATCTGAGGCACGTCACTCCCTCGTCAAGGTGATTGAGGCATGTCACCCCCTCGACAAGGTGTTCGAGGCATGTCACCACCTCGACAAGGTGTGGCATAACTAGATAGATCCACTAGATAGCCATAATAGAGGTCATGTATAATCCTATGGTGGCACATAGTTTCGAGACTAAGACTTTATATAAGGACCCCTTGAGTTGAGCCCCCATCTTAAGCCTCAATCGGTACTAAGTCTAATAACAAAGAATACTTGAAAGAGTCATGCTTTAATCATAAGATGAATAACTTGAAAGAGACATGATGACATGACTTGAGTAGCTCATAAACATGTTTGACATCTAATAGTGAGCCTAACTTGAACATCAGAATAGTTATTAATCATACATGATCCCTTGCTTTAAACATGAATGACTCACAAGAGGTGAAAATCTTGAAATAGGGCTTAACTTGATACTTACAGCATTATAGATTCTTTTCATGAATTCAATACATGCTTGAAAGCCCTGAATCATTAGAAAGTCACTTGACTTGTAAATCATGTAATAGATTATCAATAACTTAAAAATTCCTGTCATGTCACTTTATCAAACATACGGTGCGTTCATGATACTTGTTCAAGATTATGCAATTCAAGATTGAAATAATAGGAGTAAGCTCAATGCAAATCAATCCATCAACATGTAATAAAACCC
This sequence comes from Solanum sejunctum, assembly GCA_025642045.1. Classification (NCBI taxonomy): domain Eukaryota; kingdom Viridiplantae; phylum Streptophyta; class Magnoliopsida; order Solanales; family Solanaceae; genus Solanum; species Solanum sejunctum. Next base: position 19,722 of record JAOTQJ010112398.1, on the reverse strand, counting down.
TCACCTTGAAATCCATCACCAAATGCTCATAATAGTTCATAGTTTCATAGCTCAAAACATGCAAAGTCTCAATAGACAAAAGCAATTCATAGAATATGCTTGAAATAACAATTCATGCATAATCATCAATACTTGTCAAAACCCAACATTATTTATACTCATATTTTATAATAAGAGACACCCATAGATAATACAACTTGAAAATATGCAATTTTCATAAAAGGAAAGGTTGGCCTTCATGGGAAAAAGGACCCATGGATGAGGATCCACATACCTTAAATCTTGAATTCTTTGAGGTGAAATTGAAGTAGTCTTGGAGCTTGAAATGAGTCTTGAGTCCCAAAAGTTGAGTTGAAATCCTTAGATTTGAATGAGAGAATTGATAGGGTATTAGAGAGGTTTGAGAGAGGGTTTTGTGAGTTATAGAATTGAAAAATGGCTAACTATGGGTGATTTCACGTTTAAGAGGGCATGGGGCTATGACCTCAATGCCCTTGGTCGAAATAGAAAAAGTAAGGAAAATATTGCACTAGTCCATGCCCCTTGCGCAATGCGGACCAGACAAGGACCATAATTTACCCAGTGGCGAGCCCCAGGCACATTGCGTCATTGGCGCGGACAACCACTAGAAATCGTAAAATTAGCAAAAATGATTTTTCACTATGAGTCTTCTAAAATTTGAATCATAACCATTTCCCACTCAATTTTGCCCCCTGATTGAGAATATAATGTCAAATTTTTGAAATTATGCACAAATTTTGAGATGTATGAAAATTATGATTATAGGGCATTCTGAAGCACATGTGGAGAATTTCAATATCTACCCCTTGGGAACATTCATTCCTGAATGTCAAATAAACATGCGTAAGAGAAGTAATCATGAAGATTTCAGCCCGACATTAATGGAACAAATGCACTTAAACATCATTTTTCAAAAATCTCAACATGAATGTCAACAATCACCATAAACTTGCTCCATAAAACATGTATGCATGCAAAATGACATTAGGGCTGAAACTTAAGACTTGAAATCATGTAGGGACTTAAACTATTACCTTCAGCTTGAGTAAAGTGGAAGATATATGGGTATTGCTTTCTCATGTCCGCCTTGGCTTCCCAAGTGGAACTTTCAACTTATTGATTCCTCCAAAGGACCTTTATAAAAGCTACATCTTTGTTTCTTAAACTCTTTACTTGTCTATCCAAAATCTCCACCAGGACCTCCTTATAGGTCAAATTATCTTTTTTAATACCCATAACTTTCAAGGGCACTATAGTACTTGCGTCACCCACGTACTTTCTCAACATGGACACATGGAAGACCGGATGAACCATATTTGTCTCCATAGGCAAATCCAACTCATATGCAACTTTACCAACTCTGCTCAAAACTCTATGAGGACCTACAAACCTTGGGCTGAATTTCTCTTTCTTGCCAAATCGAACCACACCCTCTATGGGTGAGACCTTCAAGTAAACCAAATTATCGACCTTAAACTCAAGATTTATTCTTTTCACATCAGACTAGGACTTTTGTCTACTTTGTTCTATTTTCAATCTCTACCTTATCAACCTCACCTTCTCTAAGGCTTCTAAGACCAAATTCGGACATAGAAAAGCCATCTCCACCACATCAAACCAATCAATCAGGGATTTAGAATGTCTACCAAATGAAACTTCAAAGGGAGCCATACCAATGTTTGAGTGGTAGCTACAATTGTAAGCAAACTCAATAACTAAACTCCAAAACACAAGTTATAAGCATATTCTCAAGAGTTTGGATAGTCCTCGTGGCTTGGCCATCTGTTTGAGGATGAAAGCCCGTTCTAAGCTTAACCTTGGTACCAAGACCTCTTTGGAAGGACCTCCAAAAGTGAGAAGTAAATTGTACACCACGATCCAAAATGATACACAAGGGCACCCTATGCAATCTAACCAACTTATGTATATATAACTTGGCATAATATTTCGCACCATAAGTGATTTTGACCTGTAGAAAGTGAGTCAACTTTGTCATTCTATCCACAATAGCCCAAATAGAGTCAAAGTGTCTCCTAGGTTTAGGCAACCCAACCACAAAACCCATGTTGATCTCATCCCACTTCCACCTACTTTCTATATCTTGGGCGAAGTCACCCAGCCTTTGATGTTTGGATTTCATTTGCTAGCAATTGTGACATCCGGATACAAATTTGGCAATATCTCTCTTCATACCACCCCATAAATATACCTCCCTCGAGTCTTTATACATCTTTGTAGAATCGGGGTGAATGGAATAGGATGAATTATGAGCCTCCTTTAAGATCATCTCCTTTTAGTCATCAATATTAGGCAAACACAACCTATCCTGGTACCTAAGAGCACCATCTCCCTCTTGGGAGAAAACCTACACTTTACCATCCCTCACCAAGATCTTTAATTTTAGCAAGGCAGGGTCAAGATCTTATTTTGACTTTACTTCCTCAATTAAAGATGATTTAGAACCATCCACAACCACCACTCCACCATTTTCAACTTCATCCAACCTAACCCCAACCTAGCTAACCGGTTAACTTCTCTAACCACCTCTTTGCCACCATCATTAATTTGAGCTAGACTACCCATGTACACTCTACTTAGAGGATCTGGCACAACATTAGCTTTGCTGAGATGATAATGAACACTCATATCATAATCTTTAAGGAGCTCTAACCACCTTTTTTGTCTCAAGTTAAGATCTTTTTGGGTGAACACATATTAGAGACTCTTGTGGTTGGTAAACACATCAACATGAACCCCATACAAGTAGTGATGCCAAATTTTCAAAGCAAACACCACGGCCGTCAATTCAACATCATTGGTGGGATAATTTCACTCATGCACCTTAAGTTGGTAGAGGCATATGCGATCCTTGTCATTTTGCATCAAAACACACACCAAACCAATACTTGAGGCATCACAATATTCCACAAACCCTTTTAACCCTTCTAGTAGAGCCAAGATAGGAGCAGAGACAAGCCTATCTTTCAATATTTGGAAACTCTTTTATCATTCATCAGTGCACACAAATTTTGCCAAGGGCCATTCACAAAACTCAAGTAGTAACCCGCAAAACCCAAGAAACTCCTAATATCTAATGGAGCCAAGGGCCCAGGCCAATTTCTTATCACCTCTGTCTCCTTATGATCCACCTTATTGCCATCACCTAAAACCACATACCCTAGAGAAGTAACCTCTTTCGACCAAAATTCACATTTTTCATATTTCGCAAACAACCTCTCAGTCCTCAAGATTTGCAACACCACCCTCAAGGGATTCACATGCTCTTCCTCACTTTGGGAATAAATTAATATATCATCAGTAAAGACCACCACAAACATGTCAAATGTCACGATCCAAACCTAGGTCGTAGGTATGACATGGCAAATGAGAACTCAAAGGCCCCCAAACAAGCCTTTTAAATCATAATTGCACATTATAGGTTTAAATGATAAATGGCAAATAGATGATAATGAAATATGGGTAATGGGACTAAGGGACAACTTGTGACCATAAGCGGAAGCATAAGTTAAATATTTTAAAACATACCAAGTGTAGTAATAGTCCAGACACACCTCTAAACAAAGACAATAAATAAACCGCAGGCACAGACAACCACTGAAAATCATAAAATTAGCAAAAATTATTTTTTGCTATGTGTCTTCTAAAATCCTAGTTATACCCATTTTCCACTCAATTTTGGTCCCTGACCGAGAATATGAAGTCAAACTTTCAAAATCACACACGAATTTTGAGATATATGGAAATTACGATTATAGGGCATTCTGAAGCACTTATGGGGTGTTTCATACAACATTAAGGTGATAGCGTATGCATCAACTCAATTATAGGTGCATGAGTGAAATTACCCGACTCTTAATCTTAAGCTAGCGGATGTGGTGTTTGCTTTGAATTGGAGACATTGTTTGTGTGGAGTGTATATTGATATTTTCACCAATCACAAGAGTTAACAATATATGTTCACCCAAAGGGATCTTAACTTAAGGCAAAGAAGGTGGTTGGAACTCCCTAAGGACTATGACATAAGTGTGCAATATCATCCTGGCAAGGCAAATATTGTAGCTGGCGCTCTTAGTAGACTATTGAAACACCCCAAAACCACAGAAAATGTTCCTCGAAAATGCCTATGACCGTAATTTCCATATATCTTAAAATTCATGTGTGATATCAAAAATCTGACTTCATATTCGAGATTAGGGGCAAAATTGAATGCGAAATGGTTATAACCTCGATTTTAGAGGACCCATAGCAAAAAATCATTTTCATAAAATTTTCTTATCCAGTGTGCTTCTGCGACCAGACTACAATGCGAAATGGGCATGAATCAGTGTAATTCAGTGTTTCATGATGGGTCCACATTGCAGACCTAACGTGGACCAGTTTAAGTTTTTCCTTAGTTTTCCATTTTGCCCCAAGGACCTTAGGGTCATGGCCCTATGCCCACATACTTAGCCATTTTTCAACTCTATATCACTCAAGATACTCTCAAAACTCTCTCTAACACTTAACTAAATATTTCATCTAAATTCAAAAATTTTCAACTCTATATCACTCAAGACACTCTCAAAACCCTCTTCAACACTTAACCAAATATTTCATCCAAATTCAAGTGTTTCAAGCATAATTCTAGATCTTAAGAAATCCCTTCAAGATTTAATTCTCCTTCAAGTCTACACCAAGAAAACCCAAGGGTCCTTTCACCAATTGGGTACTTTCACCCATGGTCCTCAATCATTGGGTCCTTTCAGCCATGGTCCTCAATCTTCCTATCTCATGAAATTGTATGATTTCAAGTTGTATTATCTATGGGTATCTTTTATTATGGATTATAAGCATGAAATAAGTTGGAGTTTTATGAAATGTTGATTAAATATGCATGTCTATCTCAAGCTTATACTATGAGTAAGTTTTGTCTATTGAGACTATGTATGTCTTGAGCTATGAAGGTATGATCTATTATGAGATTTGATGATGGATTTTAAGATATCTCACATAAGGGTTTTGCAATATATTGGTGGGTTGATTTGTATTGAGTTTTCTCACATGATTTCACTCTTGAATTGCATGATTTTAAACAAGCATTATACACCCACCAAGTGTTTGATAAAATACCTTTTCAAGGATTCTTTAAGTTATTGATAATATATTGCATGATTCATGAATCAAGTGACTTTATTATGATTTTGGGCTTTCAAAAATGTATTAAATTCATGATATGTCTATGATGTCATAAATGCCAGATTAAGCCCTTTTTCAAAGATTTTACCTCTTGTGGGCCTTTGATGTTAATGCAAGAGTAATGTTTGATGATGATCGATTCTTATGTTTTAAAGTTAGGCTTACCATTAGAGGTCAAAGATGTTTTAGAGCTACTTATGTCATGTTTCTATATTTCTTATAAATTATTAAAGTGTGATTATTTCAATTACTCTATGGGATTAGGCTTAATACTGATAGACTGGATGTGGCATCAACCATCTCTATGGGTTCATACTCCTTTACTTAAACTATGTGCCAACATAGGAATATACTTTACCCTTGCTTTACTAGTGGATCCATTTAGTGCACTTCTTACAAAATCCTTTTCAAAATAGGTTATGTTCCCATAAGGAGGTTACTTTATATGAAATGTGTCATGTTCCCATAAGTGAGGTATGGTTTACCTTGGCAAGTAGACCATCTCTTTATTGGGGTAATCATCGGGATTCCATGTTATAGCTTGTTTGGACTTATTCTTTGTCGGTTGAGGTCTCTTCCCACACATGTATTATGTTCTATCAAGTTGAATGATTTACAAGCATATTTTCCTTCAAGCATTAATCATGCATGACATATTGAAATTATGCTTATCTATTGCTTATTCCTATGTATTTTGACTATATTGGCTTATGTCTTGTTGCATTTCATCCTACATACTTAGTACATTCAAACATACTAACGCATACTTTTTCCTACATGATATCACCATGTAGGGACTAGAGTTCCTCTTGATCATCCTCCATATTGCTAGTGATTTTATTCAAAGAAAAGCTTAGCGAGTCCTCAAGTTTGGGGACACTATCTACTTTCTCTTGCTATTTCTAAGACTTCTTGATGTTGAACATATGATATTATGAGGGTGAGACCGGAGAGTGTCTTGGACACCGCTCCAATCTATGTTTAGAGGTATTGTGGGAACAATTGATATACAAGCTTTGAGCCTTGACTCTTTTATGCTTTATAAATATCAAGACTTACCTTTGCCCCTTTTTTCCTTATTTATATTCTTGATGTTTTTTACTTTGATTCTGCATTCAAGGATGTGTAATTAATATGCTAAGAGACTTGTTTGGGTCCCTTCAGGTTCCTATTCACGGTGTAACGTCTAGGTCCTAGGCTTGGGTCGTGACAACTATCTATGGAGAGTGTGACTCATGTTAATGAAGGAAAGAAGTAGTTCATAAAAGATGTTGACTGTTTGGCTAGGTTAGGTGTTATATTGGCTGACTCTAATAATGGTGGCATTCATGTTCAGAATGGCGCTGAATCTTCTATGGTTGTTGATGTCAAGGCTAAGTAAGATTTAGACCAGTCCTTGGTTGACTTGAAGAAGTTGGTTGTCAAAAAGAAGATTTTATGACAAGGATAAGATGGAGTGCTTTGGTATTAAGATCGGTTGTATATACCAGATGTTGATGGTCTTAGGTAGATGATCATGAGTGAAGCCTATAACTTTCAGTATACTGATCATTCAGGATCTACCAAAATGTATCAGGATTTATGTGAGGTGTATTCATAGCATGGTATGAAGAAAGATATAGCCAAGTTTGTATTCGAATGCCCTAATTGTCAACAAGTGAAGGTAGAGCACTAAAGGACCACTGGTTTGGGTCAAGATATTGAGATTCCTACTTGGAAGTGGTAAGATGTTGATAAAGATCAAACAAGAAAGAAAGAAAAAAGGAAACAAAGATAGAAGGATATGTGGATTAAATTTAAACTATTGAAATTATGGGTAACAAGGGACTAAAACCGTCATCTCCCAATTGATTTCAACAACCAAATAAAATACTAGAAAGAAAATGGAAGGAAACCAAGAACCACAAATGGGTAACACTTCAATTAATCCAGAAAATAACTCCACTAACAATTCTAAAAGTTCACCCAAATTACTCACTAATTACTTACTAAGAAGATAGTACAATTTGAGAATTAAATAATCAACATAGTCTAAGTCTTCTAAATGCTAAAATATGACTATTTGTACTAACTAAATAAAATAAGACATTTTCTTTACAATTTTACCCTTAATGAGTAAGGGCTCTGTTTGGTTGCCTTCTTTTCAAATCCTTGAATTCAAGTAGTTGCCATTTGCACACATGGCCTTTGTTCCTTCTTCTCACTGTGATAGACCTTCCACACATTGTAAGCCTTTTTTTGGTGACCCTTAAGCTCCTACAATGCTTCCTTTTTCATGAACATTACTTGTAGGTCTTGGAGATCTTTTGCTTGAACATTGTGAATCATGTGGAGGAGTATAATCAACTCATGTTAGTGTCATCTATGCTTCGCATGTTGTCATCCTCCCCTTCTTGAAAAGGATTCATCATCGAATCCAAAGATTCACCTACAACACAAGGAGATAAATCACTAACATTGAAAATATTATGAACATTATACTCACTTGGCAAGTCAATCATGTAGGCATTTTCATTGATTCTCTTGAGTACTTTGAAAGGTCCATCTTTTTTTTGGTTTATCTTTCCTTTTTGAACATGTTAAAATCTCTCTTTTCAAAAGTGTACACACACCCAATCATTTGGATTGAAGGTCACTTCTTTTCTCCCAATATTCTTTTGAATAGCCACCTTTAAATTGTTCTTTTCAATGACCTATTTAACCTTGGATTGAATGCTCATCATCTCCTTTGCCCTTTGCGTGGCATCTAGGCTCAAAACAACATTACTAGATAATTGAGTCATGGTTAGTGGAAACAAAGGTTTTAAAGCCATAACATGCCTCAAATGGTGACATTCTAATAGAGGAGTGGAAATACCAATTATATGTAAATTCAATCAAGGGTAAATGGTATTCCCAAGTAGTTGGAGTTCCTCTAATCATGCATCGAAGCATGCTTCCAAGAGTCCTATGGACTACTTCAGTTTGCCCATCCGTTTGAGGGTGGGAAGAAGTAGAGAGCATACGTTTGGTACCTAGTGTACCCCATAGACTCTTCCAAAAGTGACAAAAAAATTTGGAATCCCTATCATTAACAATAGTTTGAGGGACTCTATGCAATTAAAGAATATTAGTGACAAATAAATATGCTACATTGGATGCATCATCACATTCATGGCATGGAATAAAATGAGTCATCTTAGAAAATATATCCACTACCATAAATATGCTATCATGTCCTCTTTTAGTCTTAGGAATACCTAACACAAAATCTATAGAGATATTCATCCATGGACCACTAGGAGTAGGAAAAGAGGTATAGTTACCTTGGGGCTGAGTCATGGATTTGGCATGCTTACAATCGAGACAGTTGTCCATAAAATCACTCCACATCATGCTTTATATTAGGCCAAAAGAATTGATCCTTTAGAATGTCAAGTGTTTTGGGTATGCCAAAGTGTTCCATCAAACCACCACTCTGAGCCTCTTTGAAAAGTATCTCTCTCGATGAGCTCATTAGAATACAAGATCATCCATCCTTGAACAAAGAACCATCAACCAATTGAAACCTATCAACCCGTTCGCTTGGGTAAGATTATCAAAAGTATCTTTGAAGTCAAAATCCCTAGGATAGAATTCTTTTAAGATTTCAAACCCTATCATTCTAGAAGCCAAGGTAGTCACCAGCACAAACCTTCTTGATAGAGCATCCTCTACCACATTTTGCTTGCCTTGCTTGTAGTTGATCACATAGGGAAAGGTTTTAGTGAATTCAAACCACTTTGCATGTCATTTGTTCAACTTGGATTTCCTCTTAAGATACTTCAAGGACTAATGATCAGTCCTTATGACAAACTCTTTGTGCCATAAGTAGTGTTGCTAATGAGCCTACTCATGAAAAAGTGCATACAATTCCTTTCCATAAGTTGAGTACTTGAGAGTAGCCCCTTTTAGCTTTTAACTAAAGTAAGCCAACGGTTTTCCCTCTTGCATCAATACACCACCCATTCCAATACCCAAAGCATCATATTCAATATCAAAGGTTTTTACCAAAGTTTGGTAGTTGAAGCAATGGTGAAGAACTCAACATCGATTTCAAGGATTGAAAGGACTTCTCTTGTTCTTCCCCCTATAAAAAGGTACATCTTTCTTGGTTAAATTGGTCAAAGGAGAAGTGATTGAACTAAAACCCTTTACAAATTAATGATAAAACCTTGCTAACCCATGAAAACTTCTTACCTCGGTTACATTGGTTGGAGTTGGCCAAGACTTGAAGGACTTTACCTTATCTTCATCAACCTCTATCCCATTTGCACTAACCTAAAAACCCCAAAACACAACATTTTCAACACAAAATGATCACTTCTTAATATTAGCAAAGAGATTCTCTAGTATTAAGGCATCAAACACTTGCTTCAAATGGGACACATGTTCCTCATTTGTCTTACTATACACAAGGATGTCATCAAAATACACCACAAGAAACTTATTGATAAAAGGTTTGAGAATATGTTCATCAATCGCATGGAAGTTCTTGGGATATTTTGTCTATCCAAATGGCATCACAAGCCATTCATGCAATACAAACTTTGTCTTGAAAGCCGTTTTCCACTCATCACCCGATTTTATACGAATTTGATGATACCCACTTTGAAGTTCAATCTTGGAGAATACACTAGAGCCCATAGCTCGTCAAGCACATATGTAATGTACCAGGTATTTTTAAGCCTATATTTGTATGAAAAGATAATATTCAAGTGAATTCCTATTGAGTTAAGTAAAATTTAAAATGAAGGTTATCTTAGCGATTAGCTTGGTTTAGTTATGTGATTATTGTGGTGGTCTTGGAAGGGCGGTTGGTTTATCCTTAGTATAATATTTTAGGGGCAATGTTATGTGAATTTAAGACTAAAGATGAAGGTTGGATTGCAATTGGAATTATTCAAAAATGAAAATATATGTGAAGGTTGCTAAATTAACTTATTTGGGTGTAATTCTTTTGCCATTGTTGCATGGCTTGCATGGGCAGCCTTTGACATGCTCTTAGCACGACTTGAGACCATACCATTCCATGCCATGGCACCCTCGGAAAGGATAATACTGCTATACATACGTCCCATGCCCAATCCCTTGTGTTTGGCATCTTTCTTCTTTTTAAAAGTTAGTCAAAAAGTCCCTTTGCACCACATGATTTCACTCCCTTTTCCCCACTATTTTTTACCACTTTTTAGTAAATAATGACCCTTATAACCCCTCCCACCCTCAAAATCAGTATAAATACCCCCCTCTACTTAGTCTCTACATCACTCTTCAAAGAAACCAAATCCCCTAATCTATATTGCTCTTCCAAAACTATCTCAACACTTAGGTATTCGTCAAGATCTCTACCAAATCTCTTCATCTTCTCAAAGCTAATCAATCAAGGTATGTGAGTTTGATTCTTGGTTTTCTTTCAATCAAGAAGTCTTCTTCGAAAAACTAAATTTAGAATAATGATTTTTCAATCTTCTATTTATGTATAATTTCATACTAGTTGATATTTACTTAATTTATGGTTATTCATATATTCTATGATTATTTATAAATATTTATCAAGGCTTTACATAATTTAATTTAAGCATTTCAGATTTACATTATTTAAGCTAACCGATATTTTCAAGTCTTAGATCCACAAATGAGTTATTATGATTTTATTCTAAAATTTTCCTATGACTATTGTAACTTTGTTTTGAATATAAAATTTGTGTTTTAAGGTTATTGAACTAGTCCACAATGTTATTTAAGTTGAGTTATGAACTTTGGATATTTGGCTTTCGTGACATAATATGAACTTATGATTTTGGACATGAATAAGTAAATACAAGTATGAAATGATATTGGGTGACTTAAGACCCATTCAGTTTCATTTTGAATCTTTGTTAAGGATCTATTCTAAGTACACGTTTAAATATGATTTATTCTACAATATATGACTTTCTGAAATATATTAAGTTTTGATTATTTCTAATATACATTGTCCATTTCCGTAGAATTTTGACTTATCACTGAATGAGTTAGGAGTGGGACTCAATCTAAGAGGTCTTATATAAAGCTTCTAATCTCATAACTACATGCCACTGTAGGATATTTTGATTATGCCTTTTCAGGCTTTTTGACTAGTGGATCCATTTACTAATTCCATTTGTAGAGTTATACCTTGTCAAGTTGACTCACTCTTTGGCCGGTGTGGGGTATGACATCGGTATTTCATATTATAGCTCATATGTTTTGTCGGTTATGGTCTTATTCCCACACTTATTTGCTTATACGCTTCTCTATGCATTTTTGTGACATTACTTTATGCTTTACTTTGGGACTGAATATATTGTTTAAGCTTGGAGTTTGTCATATTGGGTAAGTATTCTTTATCATTATATTTACTTATTGCACTGCATACCCGCATACTTAGTACATTCAAAAATACTAACCACATTTTTGCCTAATGCTATAATCATGTAGGGACAAGCGATCTACCTTATTCTCGTCCACGTGGCTAGATTGTTCGTGAAGGGTTTGAGTTTTGGTGAGTTCCAATTCATCGGGAATAGAACCCTTATCTTCAAGGTTTCCCTTTGTTATTCAAATATTTATGTACATTCATTTTGACTTAATATTGAGGGGCCTAGACTTATATTCTTGGCTCTGTTTATTGTCATTGTTTAGAGGTGCATCTGGATCATTACTATACTTAGTATGTTTTAAACTATTTAACATATGCTTCCGCTTATGATTACAAATTTTCCCTTAGTCCCATTCCCCCATTTTACATTGTCATCTATTTGCCATTTACCATTTAAATCTATAATGTGATATTATGATTTAAAAGGCTTGTTTGGGGGCCTTCGGGTTCTCATTCTCCATGTCACACTTGTGCCCCAAGTTTGGATTGTGTCAATATCATCAAGCCTAGGAATTGGATGTCGATACTTCACTGTGATCTTATTTATGGCTCTACAATCAATACACATTCTCCAAGTGCCATCTTTCTTAGGAATAAGAATCACTGATATGGCACAAGGACTTAGGCTTTCTTTGATCAACCTCTTTTCAAGAAGCTCTTATACTTGCCTTTGTCGCCCCTTTATCTCATTTGGATTGCTCCTATAGGCTGGATGGTTGGGAATTTGTGAACCCAGTAAAAAATCTATTTAGTATTCAATTCCCCTCAAAGGAGGAAGTCCCGTAGGCATCTCTTCTGAATAGCTCATCATAGTCCTAAAAAAGAGAAGAAACAATACTAGGCAAAGTGTTAGTAGTATGGTTAGCATGCAAAAAAAGATAGGTGTTGACAAGGCATACTAGAAAGCATCCCTCATCCACACCCTTTAAACACTTGCTTGGCTTTGCCACCATGTACATATTCGTCCTATTTTTAGCCAAGGAACCTCCTTCCTTTAGAATAACAATAGAACTTCTATTATCACCCTTTTCCTCCTCCACCTTTATTATCTCTCGAAGCTCCTTCGTAGCACGATAATCCTCACTCACTTGGTATGGAGTGAGAGGTGTAAGAACATACTTTCTACTTTCAATCACAAAGGTGTATTCATTGGATCTTTCTTGGTGCACAACATCCCGATCAAATTGCCATGGCCTTGACAACAAAATATGACATGCCAACATGGGTACAATATCACAAGTCAATTCATTAATGTACTTACCCACACTAAACCGGATGTTTATTTGTTCGAGGACCCTCATTTCTCCACTCTCATTGAGCCATTGTAGTTTGTAAGGGTTAGGATGCTTTGTTGTTGGAATTCCCATACGTTCCACCAAAGAACTACTGACCACATTAGCGTAACTTCCACTATCAATGATTAAAAAACATACTTTATCTTGAATTTTGCACCTAGCATGAAATAGATTCTCCTTTTGATCAAGCTCTTCTTTGGCAAAGGCTCCAATAATTCTTCTCATAACACATGAAAGATTGGAATTCACCTTTAAGTCGTCACCATTATCAAGCAAATATTTTCCTTTCTCTATAAAGCAAGAAAAATTTTACCCTTTCATCCAACCTTTCTTCTCATTCCCATCCTATCTCCTCTATTCCCTACTCTATCTCCTCTGTACCAATAGTCTCGGCCTCCCATGCCATTATCCCACTCCAAGTCTCAAGGTCGGACTCTTTCCCTTTGTACTCCATAGGTATCCTACCCCATGCTCCCAAAACTCATTATTGTTGAGATCTCCATGCATTTCATCATAGAGAGGATTTTGGTATTGAAAGTCTTGGTAGGGAATTTGTGGGTGCATTTGGTGGAGGTGATGTAGCTTTTCTTGGATGGTTTAGATTGTTATTCATTTGGAAAGTGGGGTTTCGGTAGCTTTGAGTTTGGCTTTGTGGAGGAAAACATAGATTATGGGCTTGTCCCGGGTTAATGGTGGTGGAATACAGCAATGCCCTCCTTATCTCCTCATTTTTTGGTTGAATTACTTTCCCTCAATTATCATTCTCCACCTGTACCAACCTTTCCTCCATACCTTCCACCCTTCAATTTATTTCTGCTATTTGTTTGGAGAAGTAAGTAAGAGTTTCCATGATGTTCTTCTAACCTTCCCCAATTATACTTGTATTAGATATTATACCTACAATACTCAACAAACAAAATTAGTAGCAAAAGCCTCGCATCACTCATATGTAACTCTCAATGCACTTTCTATAGCGTCATCTCAAAATTGATAGTAAACTAGCTCTGCTCAATCAATTCTAGGTCACCTATCCTTTGTGGTGAAGTGGATTCTTATGACTCTTGAATAAAAAGAAGAGAACTAGAAGAAAGAGGCAAAAGAAATATAGGACTCAAAAAAACTAACAAAAGTTAGAAGAGATTACTTGTTGTTACCTATCTTGAAGAATCAAAGAGATGATTTAATATTTAGAAACTAGTTAAAAAGTAATTAAAGATGTTAATTAGTTGTTAAATAGTTGAGGAATGAAAGAAAAACCGAATCACGACGTTTGGACACTTAGAAAAATTTTTATGCCAAAAAATCCTCCCATACTTAGAAAAATTTTAGGGTCTAAACAAAGTCTACAGATTTTGGTCTCTGAAATTGACCAAAATGTGCCACATGGCGTGTCTGGAATGAGCCCCTGCACTGACTCACTGATCAACGTTGACATGGCGCTAACGTCAAAATTATTTTTTTAAATTTCAACTAAGTGCCAGCAAATACCTTTGACCAACTTTGACTTGAAAAAAAATAGATCAAATGTACCTTATGGTCTTCTTGTTCTTCAAGAACACTTGAAGGTCTTCAAGAACACCTAGAACACACACTAAATCACAACCTTCAAATCAACTCAGAATTGGCTCAAAATTTAGGTTTAGCTTCCCCTTGATGTAGAGAACAAACCCCAATGATAATTAACCTTCAATTTCTTCTCAAACTTTCAAAATTTGAAAAGTTTGAATGCTCAAAACCCTTCAATGGTAACTTCACTTCCACAACTCCAAATTGAATGAACATTGAGATTTAGGAACAAAACACACTAGTGAACAAGAATCTAGTATCAAAAACAACAAATCAAATGAATAATAATCTTGGATTTTTTTGTGTTTTTTAGATTTTTGAGTAGATCAAAATTCCAAGACCTGGATTTGTGAAAACAAATCTAAACGTAAGCTTTGATACCAAATGATAAAGATCAAACAACAAAGAAAAGAAAAAGGGAATAAAGATAGAAGGATATGTGGATTAAATTCAAACTATTGAAATTATGGGCAATAAGGGACTAAAACCCTCACCTCCCAATTAATTTCAACAACCCAAATAAAATCCTAGAAAGCTAATTGAAGGAAACTAAGAACTAGAAATTGGTAACACTTCAATTAATCAAGCAAAAAAGTCAACTAACAATTCTGAGAGTTCACCCTAATTACTTATTAAGAAGATACTACAATTTGAGAATTCAATATTCAAGATAGTCTTCTTGAATTCAAGTAGTAGCCATTTGCACATATGGCCACTTTTTTCTTCCTTCTTTTCAGCTTGATAGACCTTCCACACATTGTAATTGTTTCTTTGGTGACCCTCAAGCTCCTTCAATGCTTCCTTTTTAGTGAACATTGCATGTAGGTCTTGGATATCTTTTGCTTGACTCCTTATGAATGGTCTTGAGGGGTACATGCCACTCATGTTGGTGTCATCTATGCTTTCATGTTTTCAGATGTGAGCATGGATTCCTTGGTTGGTTTGCCCTGAACGCAAAAGCAATTTGATTAAATTTGGGTTATTGTTGGTCGAATGACTAAATCAGCTCATTTCCTACCAATCAAAACTACCTTCAATGCTAAAGATTATGCAAGGTTGTAATCCAAAAGTTGGTGAGGTTGCATGGTGTTCCTAGGTCTATCATATCGGATCATGGCACTGAATTTACTTCTCACTTTTGGAGATCATTTCAGTGAAGACTTGACACTAATGTGATGTTAATTACCACTTTTCATCCTCAAATTGATGGACAAGACAAAAGAAAAATTTAAACTTTTGGAGAACATATTGAGAGCTTGTGTGTGGAAATTAAAGGGTAATTGAGATGATCACCTATCACTTATCAAGTTTGCTTACAACAATAGCTTTCATGCTGCCATTAGTATGGCATCATTTGACGCTTTGTATGGTAGAAGGTGTAGATCTCTGGTGGGGTGGTTTGAGTCGGGAAAATGGCTTTGATTGGCTATGATTTGGTGTTGAAGGCCACGGAGAAAGTGAAGTTGATTAGGGAAAGGTTGAAAATAGCATAGAATTGACAAAAGTCTTATTCAGATGTTAGGAAGAGAGATCTTGAGTTTCATGTTGGTGATTGGGTATATGTGAAGATCTCACCCATGAAAGATGTAATGTATTTTCGTAACAAGAGCAAGTTAAGTACCTGGTATGTAGGACCTTATGAGATTATGAAGCGGATTGTGAATGTGGCCTATAGATTGGATTTTCCTCTAGATTTGAGTTCTATTCACCTGGTTTTCCATGTGTTTATGTTGAGGATATTTATTGGTGATGCTAGTACAATTGTGCCCTCAGAAGGTGTTGAGGTTGAGGAGAACTTATCTTATAAGGAAGTCCTAATTGAGATCTTGGATAGGCAAGTAAAATGGCTTTGCAACAAGGATATGGCTTCAGTTAAGGTGCTTTGGAGAAATCAACAAATGGAGAGTGCTACATGGGAGGCAGAGTTGGAAATGATGAAATGATATACCTATCTTTTTCAACCTATTCAAGCCTAAGGTATTAGGTTCTTCCTATTCCAAGTGGTCCTAATTCTTTCACTTTTGAGTTTCATGACACGGCATGCATACATGTGCAAGAAAATGATTTAAAGATGTTTTGATATGAGTTTTGATGACTATGATTTTTTCGAGTGATGAAATATGCATTATGTCATTGTGTATAGATGTTTCATGTTCAAGTCAAGCTCTTTAAGACTTGTTCTAGAATATTCGGGGATGAATGTTCCCAAAGTGGAGATGATGTAAGGACCCAAATATTTTATGACTTTAATGGTGCACGGAATTTGGTTCAAATAAGTTTTCAAACAAAGTGACACCTCATGGGCACCTCTAGGGGTCATGTGACTCACCATGGGCTGTGTGAAGGAGCTTTGAGATGGACTTTGGCCTTGTGTTTAGAGTGTTGGCCAAAATGTGGTTTCAAGACCAAGGCTTGCACCACATGAACCCCACATGGCTTGTGTAAGGCTTCACTAGCCATGTGGTGGCTCGTGTGAGGAGCCTTGTGTCATGACCCAACCCAGGGACCGTGATTAGTGCTGATTAGGCACCCAAACCAACACTAAATTAGATTTCCAACAATAATAGCTACGGAATTATCAAAATTTTGGCAGAGTTTTCTCTGTTTTATTGACTATCCACACTTGCAAACAGCGACCCCACCAAACAACAAATATCACTATACATATATATGCGGGCTGACAAGGTCACCACTGCGGTAGAACCGCCCAACAAACGTATCATACATACGAAGACATACCAAACACAATATCACACACCCACATGTATCCACAGACCTCTAAATATATGAACTGAATTATGGGATGGGACAAGGCCCAGTCATACCCTCGAATATACACAAATGCAAAATACAAAAAATAAGTGTACACATATATACCAAAAGATTTGCTCCTGATGCAAAGGGAGCACTTCAATTGTAGACAGAGATCCTAAGGAGGTGGCTCTCTAGACTGTGCGTCAATACCTAGGAGCATGAACGCAGCCCCCTGAAAAAAGAGGGTCAGTACAAAAAACGTACCCAATATGTAAAGCGAAAAGTATGAAATATAAGTGAGAGGAATAATCCAAATAAAATATATGAGTCAAACCTGTATACAAACATCAAAATAATTCTTTATCTAAAATATCAAAACAATGCATACGGGACGATAACGATGGCGACCTCCAAACTCGCGCCATACCACGGTATAACACTAGAAGTTTCAAATCCCCAAAATCTCCAACACAAGTCCCAACTATAGTATAGGTGAGTCGAGGCGACGGTGCCATACACTCACGTCATAGGATAGGTGAGCCAAGGTGAAGGGGCCAAGCACTCACGTATCATAATGTTTAAAGGTCACCATGCCCTTTATATAAGTGAGCCAAGGTGAAGGGGCCAATCATTCACGTGGGCTGGGGCGAAGGCGCCTAGCACCCACATGTCATGATGCCAACATATCCCAAGCCCATCTTCTTATGTCTCCATACTAAGCAAAGCCGGCCAATGGGCAAACCAACCCGATGTATCCAACCTACTTCAGAATATTTATACGTACATACATATAGTTATACATAAGCACGATAATTATTGGCCCAAGAACCGGTGAACAAAACTAAAATGACACGAATAGAGTCGTAAGAATCACATGCATAAGAACTAATTCCAGAAAAAACTTAGTAATATGCAAAATGTTTATTTTTGAAATCAAGAAGTTATTCATTTATGAATTTTGTCAAAATTACTCAAATCTACGCATAAAGGTGATTTCAAAGGAACTTGCTTAATTTCCATCATACACATTACTAAAACAGGCTTCAAAACCATTTTTAAAGTGATTTTGGAACAATAGAACCCATAGCGTTCCAACTATTTAGATCTCGGTCAAACGAATACTATTCATGGATTCTAAAGTTTCAAAAATTAAGGATGAAGTAAATTTAGTATAAGTGTGGCAAGGAATGAGTATAGATCCCATTTAGGCTTTCCATCGAACGTTACGGGCATTTGCGCCCTCCAACAAAATACATTCTTTCAACATACTCAACAACTTGACACTTTTTAAAAACTTGCAGGATCTACATACGCAAGAGTCAAAATATAAATATAATTTTATAAAAGTACCAAGGAGTGAACGTAGGATATATTTGGATCCAAGTTTTAAAGGAAAAAGGAATTTTCTCAAACGTATGACGTTGACTAAACTTAACTAATTCATGCCAAGAGATAGGAAATCTTTACAAACCTCAATTCCTTCCTCCAACAAACTCTAATGCAAGACTAATCCAATTTATGCTTCCGGATGTCCCATGTCTACACGAATCACCATGACGCCAATGATTAATAACCACAACGAGTCTTAAATCCTAACTTTTTGTTCCAAATTTTTATAAAAAATTTCGGCAGCATTTCCCCTTAAAATATGCCGCCCCGAGAATTCAACTCGGCTCAAATAATCAATCAAAAGCAACAACAACCTACAACCTCAATAAACCCTCTCCAATACCATCACAACATCAAAATACCACAAAACGCTATTACGACATAATTGGTAAAACAGGGCAGCATTTATACAAACACATATCTACCATATTCAAGCCTTGCTATATACTCCAAAAACTATAATACATCACTCCAACGCCCAATACGAACCCCAAACACTAAAACATAACGTTATACTTCCAATGGGGCTCCGATTCGAGCTAAACTTCATGTAAACATTCATATAGTTTTCCCAACACTTCTTTCACCCCACAAAGACTATTTTCATAACAAATAAGCATAAACACATGACTATAAATCAATATATCTTCATATGTAAACTTGTGCTCAATTACACCCCAAAATTCAAAATTCATAATTCAACTAACAACCAACCCTTTTATCATATTTTACCTTCATTATAACGCACCCTAACACACCCATAAACTTTTAATTTACATGAATTAAGCTAGAAATTAACATACCTTTCAAGTCCCTTACTAGACCCAAATCTTAATATCCATCGAACCAAGCGCTTCTTTGACCAACTAACACGACAACGCCACTTAGGAGATTCAATGTACCAAGCTTGAAGCATCAAATAATCAAAAACTCGAAAAAAAGGAATCTTTTCCCACTGTAGCTAGCCGAGAGTTGTTCTTGGCTGCCCATAATTTTTTTTTAAGTATTGAACTCTTGTACAAGAAAAGTATGTGCGCGCGCACCCCCCCACCCCCCACCCCCCCCACACACATATGTATAGGT